>JBBPCY010071351.1:0-11981 GCA_037974405.1 Brachyalestes nurse
TTTTGAGGACGTTTGATGGGGATAATTGTCCAGCAAATACGATTATCCATGGAAAATAGCAGAGACGCTCAGAAGACTCCAGGGGGTCGCTCCAGGAGTCCGAGCTGAATTCCTTCAAAAGTAAGAAACTGGGAATTATTACACTTCGCTTTATATAAGCTGGCTGGATGTGATAAAAGGTGCATTCGAGTTGATCTGGTGATGTTTTATTGTGGTTTGAGCGAGTTTTCTCGTGTTCTGTGGCTTTGTTTATGTTAGCTCCAGGTGCGCTCTCCAGGAGTTTGAGCTGAATTCCTTACATAGAAAGAAACTGGGAATTATGAAACTTTGCTTTATATAAGCTGGCTGGGTGTGATAAAAGTTGTCTTCGAGTTGATCTGGTTATGTTTTATTGTGGTTTGAGCGAGTCTTCTCGTGTTCTGTGGCTTTGTTTACGTTCAAATCTCAAGCGGCGTGCGGGCGGAGTCGACTCGTGAGTCGACTTGAGGTGACTCTTTGAACAAGAATAAATGTCAGAGAAGCCTGTGTTCCTCTTTTGTGCTCGAATAATAACTTTGTATAACGGAATTTATAAAGTTTATAAAGTTTAATGCAGAATCCAAGATGGCCGCCAAAATTTCTTTCTATTATATTAATAGAAAGCATTTTCGTTCTATTAATGTGCAAATTATTTGTGATTAAATTAGCTAATTATTTGTAATTAAATCTTATTAATATTGTGGTGAGATGGCTTGGTTCAACCCATGATTTGTTTATTCTCAGAAATAGTGGAGCCTCTCTGGTGCCCGGGGCCGGAGCCCCGTCTCTGGTGCACGGGGCCGGAGCCCTGTCTGGGGTACCCCCGTGCCAGAGAGCTCCTCCGATACTCCTACTGACCCTAGTACCCCCCCGCAAAAAGGCTGCGGCGAGGCTGGACCCACTCGCTCTCGCGAGGTTTGGCTCTCTCGCGTCTGTGGGACTCGATCGCCTACGCCCCAGAGGTAGAGCTTGTAGTGCTAGCGCGACCAGGGTTTGTGGTTCCCTGCACGCTGCACTAGATGGTGTTTCTCGCCACGGTGAGGGCTGATTCCTCGCCTCCGACTTTGGAGCACTCTGGGTCTTAGTGCCCCTGCAGTCCCAGAGTGAGTCTTGCTGGGCCAGCCAAGGACTCACCTTTTGAGGCGAGCCAGGCACGAGCCGGAGTGACGAAATGCCGGAGGAAGTCGCGGACTCCCTGGGCAACTGGTGAACGGGTGGGAGACGTGAGCGGCGTGAACACCCACGTTTCCTGTGGCGGCGTCCTGCGGATCTCCTGCCTCGCCTCTCGGCGAGCAAAAGCAGGAGCTCCTCCGCGGACGAGTCCAAGACGAGGGGGTCCACAACCTGCTCTGGTTCTAAAATCGGGCATCCATCGATCCACCCGTCCCACCAGAAGCCCAGGTCCTCCACTTCGTCCCCCGACTCCCCACCGCTTGTCCTCGCCGGCTCCTCCCAGAGCTGAACCCAGTTTACCTCACTCCAGGCTCTCTTTTCCTCCAGCTCTTTGATACATCCGGATGCTGCATCACTCAGGAGTGGGTCCCAGTCACCCCCATCCCAGACCCACACCTGGTCGTCCAGGACCCCATAGGGTTCCAGGGGCTCGTCCCATCTCCTTCCATGCCTCTTTTGTTTGGTGGGTTCATCTGTTTTGTCGGGTCGTGTGGACATGAAGCAGGAGGCATGGATACTGCTTTTCTTCATGTTGTCAGGCTTTATTTAACAAAAACCAGAAACCAAAAGTGGCTCGATGGCCGATACGTTTTCTTTAGCTAGGTAAACCAAAACATCCACATAACTCAATAAGTGTACCGGTGAACCCATAACCAAACACTGAACCAAAACCCTATAAATACAAACCCAAAACCCAAAGAAACCAATAACAAAACAAAAGCACTTAACTCAACTGAAAACACTTGAACATAATCAAAGTCCCAAACCAAATGAAAAACACCAATATAAACTCTGCTAGGGGACGTAACAGTTATAAACTAAACTAACACATATCAATTAGTGCTGTCAAGTGATTAAAATGTTTAATCTAATTAATTACATGGTGTTGCAATTAATTAATCTAATTAATTGCATTTAATTGCACATACATACAGGTGTTACAAGAAGCAGTTTTTTTTACCATTTATTATTGAATACAAGCCTATAACTTAGGCTACAATGGTAATGACATTTTTATCACTGATTGAACACAAACCTATGAATTACGTTACAGTATATGACAGTTGTAAGATCTGATACACTTCCTCGTTTCTCAATAAATAAATAAATAAACCCAGCCACCATTATCATCGCTGTATGTCTCCCAGCTCTCTCACACATAGCACAACCACTTGTAGTGCTGAAACCTCCCTCTGGAGGTTTGGATGGAGAGAGCTAATGCTACGGCTAAGTTACTTCCAGCCCAATTTCCCCCTCTCCTGCTGCCTCTAGCTCGACCAAAACCTCTCCTACAGACACTACGACCACGTTCACCACTGCCACCCGCTTTCCCGATTGGCAAAGTATGGAAATAAACCTGTGTCTGTGCTTCGTAAACACTAATGCCTTGCATGGCTGCGCAGCTGCGCTCCAAAGCTGGACCGGGAGATGTGCGAATGTTAGAAGACCGAGCGTCTTTTCCAAAAGGCAAGACCCCAGAGTCAGACTCGGCAAAAAACAGCTGAGGAGTGTGCCCATTGAAGGACTTCGGAGCGCAGTGTGGTGGGCACAAAGAGGCGTCCAGGCGGGGTTTCTGCCAGTGGGGGCTCCAAGGCCTGCCCCTGGCGAACTCTGTCTTCCAACTCTCACCGGAGGTGCGAAACAACTATCCCAGGTGGAATCACAGGCGCGGGATCCTTCCGGGGTGCGTCCTTTTTGTGGCCGCGGGACAAGGAGATGGTGAAATGGAACTGCTCGAAAAACAGTGCCCACTGCGCCTGGCGGGGGTTCAGTTGTTTCGCCTGCTGGATGCCAATGAGATTTTGGTGATCAGTCCAGACGATGAATGGATCACTGCCGCCCTGGAGCCAGAGACACCATTCCTCCAGAGCCCACTTGATGGCCAACAGTTCACGTTCCCCTACCCCGTAACGCTGCTGAGTGGGATTGAATTTTCTGGAGAAGAAACTACACGGATGTAGTTTCTGATCTGGACCGCGGTGGGAGAGAACGGCTCCTACGCCCACATCGGAGGCGTCCACCTCCACAACGAATGGCTTGGTGATGTCCGGATGGATGAGGATTGGTACAGAAGGGAATAGTGAACAAAGGTGATGAAAGGCGTTGGTGGCTTCCTGAGTGAGGCGAAAAGGTGATTTGGTGGGATGAGTCAGGGTGGTGAGAGGTGCTGCGACTGCGCTGAAGCTCCGGATAAAGCGACGATAGAAATTAGCAAATCCCAGAAAGCGCTGGAGCTGTTTAAGCGAAGTGGGTAGAGGCCAACTACGCACAGCATCCAGCTTCTGAGGGTCCATGGCCACACCCTGAGTAGTAATGACAAATCCCAGGAATGTGGTGGAACACTGGTGGAAAGCGCATTTTTCCAACAGTACAGTCGGGGGGCCAGCAACCTCTTTAACACAACTCGGACATGCTGGGTGTGTTCTTCCTCCATTTTTGAGTAAATGAGGATGTCGTCTAAATAAACAAAGACCCATCTACCCAGCATGTCACGGAGAACATCATTAATGAGCTGTTGGAATGCAGCCAGACTATTACACAAGCCGAATGGCATTACCAGCGTTTCATATTGGCCGGTGGGAGTGATGAATGCCGTCTTCCACTCGTCGCCCTCCCTGATGCACTTTTCAAGTCCAGTTTGGTGAAGATGTTGGCACCAGAGAGGGCGAGGTAGCTTGACTGCCTTATTCCTACTGAATACCTCTAGCAGGTCCCGATAATGAGGAGGGATGGCGTTGGCGTTGACATCGGGCTCCCAGTTTTTACAGTCTGTGACGCGTTTGTTTCCCGTGACCTTGGTGTGTCACTTGACCTGTGCATGTGACAAATATAAATGTGGTAAAATTAAGGGGTTTGATTTCGTGGTGTGGAGTGCTGCTCTAAACTCCACATAAAGTGCTGCATAAAGTTGCACAAAATCGTGGCTTGTCAGTACCTGAGGAGCCGAGGAATGAGGAACGTGACCTGTGAATTGGACACCGCTACAACTTTGTTTGAATGTAATAGAAAGTATGTAAAAACAGGTAATCAAACGCAGCATATATATTAAACTAATTATTTTAGTGTGTATTTAACTTCTCATAGCTCAGTATCTATATTTTTTTTAGTTCATTGGCAATATCTCCTAAAAATGGACTAGGCTTATTGCATTTTGTGACTGCAGCACAGCTTACAGTGATCCACTACTCGTGTTTTCTCATCGACTTTGACATCCGACCATTTCTTTTTAACCCTTTCATGCATTAATTATTAAATCACTGAGGTGGATTTTTCCCCCATGTTTTTTTACTCACAAACAAGACTTAAAACATGTGAAATAGATTTTTTTAAATTAATTATTTTGACAGAGATACACAACTGTCCACTGTAGTGGACACCACAAATGAACAGGTTAAAAATGCAATTTAGAGGTAAATGTTATTCTTCATAGAAACCATTGCTTTAACAGATCAAACTGAGAAAATATTTGGTAACTGATCATATAGAAAAGATTTAAAATCAGCTCTTTTGCTGTTGATGCCACTACTTAATCCACCAGATTTTTTTTCATGCCTCAACTTCAGTAAGCAAGACGCTATTTTTTTTCGTGCCCTGGCCATTGTTTTTAAACAAAACCCCGACCAAAGCGGGTATTTAAATAGATTAGCATATTCAAATATATAAAATAGTGCATCTGAATTTTTTTGTGGCATATGCACATATCTAGTTTTGTCTGTACGCTATGTTTTAGTGTGAAATCTATGCACGGCGTTTTACATGAGGCCCCAGAATTTTAGGGGAAACTTAACTCTGGTATAGGGTAAGTAGGTGTGTGTGTGTGAGTGAATGGTGAGGAAGGATCTGGCAACCCAGAGAAGTCAGGGTTGTCAGATTCTAAATCACATGTCCACCTGTGTTATATGTAACCTATAATCAAGCGAAAGTGTCTGTGTCGTATGATTGGTTGCCTGAGTAAGTTCTCTGTATTTAAGTCCCAGTCGATCCTGGTAACCTTTGTTTGGACACCCTTACACTACTCGTGGGTAGATCTCGGAGCTGAAGAGCGTGAGACCTCACAGAGGAAAGGACTGCCAGCAGAGTTCATATACTTCCAGCAGAAACTGTATCTCTAGGATCAGGAACACATTGAGTGAAACAAGCCCGAATCATGGACTAATCACACTTGTATTTTCACAGACTGAGGCTGACTGCTCTCGTTGGAAAGGACAAAGGAGAGCCTGAGTCAGAAAGAGAAAACATATCATTGTAGGAGGTCTCACGCCATCAGTGCCATCTGGATCTATGTGACGGCGAGCTGGACGTCTCGCAAAAGTTTGATTTCTGTTGCTGAAAGAAAGCGTTCTTTTGTTTTGATTAAGAACTGTTGAAAGATTAAAACCATATCGAAGTCTCCTTGACCTTGTCTGTGCGTTCTTTGCTATCCCCGGCGTGACAGAGGGAGATGAAGAGATACAGAAAGAGAGAGGGAGATAAAGAGAGAGAGATATAGAGAGATACTTAGAGATACAGAAAGAGAGACATTTTTCTAAAAGCAGCTCCTGTGTCCAGAATTCAAATAAACAAAAGAAAACTGACAAACACAATTTGCAGAAAGCGTCCGACTGCCAGATTCTCTGAAATGTATTTTTTAAATTGTTATTTGTGTCTCTTTGGTAAATTGAGTCATTTCCTTTCATCCTTATTTTTGTTTACATGTTTCTGCACTAAAGAACAAAACTATCACTCCATTACTCCATCACTCCTTCCTCCCTCATTCTTCATCACTCCTTCATTACTCCATTATCACTCCATCACACCATCACTCCATCTTCATCACTCCTTCATCATCACTCCTTAAGCTCTCTTTGTCCATCTCTCCTGCCTCACTCCATCAGTCCTTCATCCCTCATTTTTTATTACTTATTCTACATCACCTTTTCATCACTCCTTCATCTCTCATTCTTCAACACTACTTCATCACTCATTCATCACTTTTTCATCCCTCCTTCATCACTTATTCTTCATCCATCCTTCATCACTCATTCTTCATCACTCATCATCACTTTTTCATCCCGCCATCACTTCTTTACCACTCTTTTTCCCTTATTTACTTTTATTTTTCTGCTTTGTGAAAATGTTCATAACTCACAGCGTCCTGATCAGTGTATGTGTGTGTGTGTGTGTGTGTGTGTGTTTAGAATGGAACATGGAGGGAAGATCAGGATCAAACCAGGATTAAGGAAATGTAAGTAAATGCATGCACACAGGTTGGACTCTCTCTCCGACCCTCACACACACACACACATACACACACACACACACACACACACACACAAACACACACACTAGTATCTGTGTCTCACACACAGGTTTGTGTTCTCTCATTGTGTACATTGTGTACGTTTAATTCACATATAGTTTACAAATACATTTATGTAAATATTTTACAACACAGATGTCCATAGTCTATATCTCTAGATTGTATAGTGTACATTTTATATTGCACTGTTAGTATAGTATTTTATTTTTTATTCTATTTTATTCTATTTTATACTATTCTATTTTATTCTTAATTTTTACTGCTACTAATTTTGTACTGTCCATGTTCTGCCGTGACAAAGCAAATTTCCCACTTGTGGGACTAATAAAGATTTATCTTCTCTTATCTCACACTTGAGTGTTGTGTCCCAGGCTGCAGTACCTGAGGCCTCCACTTGGAAGGATTTCTTCACCCTCTCATTTGATTCCTCCCTTAATTATTCTGTTTCACTTCTCACACCATCCTTTCACACTATAGAACTGTCATTCTCTCTCTCTCTCTCTCTCTGTCTGTCTCTCTATATGTCTCTCTCTCTCTCTCTCTCTCTCTCTCTCTCTCTCTGTCTCTCTCTCACTCTCGCTCTCTCTCGTTTTATTGGCATAACCGTGAACATGTACAGTATTGCCAAAGCATTGAAATGAACCAAAAGATTTATCAAGAAAATAAGAAAATAATGATGAAATAGTATTTAAAAATACAGATACATATAATAATGGTATACTTTTTAAAAAATAATTTAAATACTTTTTATTAAAATAAATAAATGTAAATAAAAAAGGTTATATACTAAAGTAAACAATGAGTAAGACAGGGGTCAATGTGAGTATGTCTATTTGTGTGTTGCAGCCTCCGACACCGTTTATAATTTGCACAGAGCCGCTATGACGGGAGCAGCCAGTGAAGTTAATGATGTGCGAGTTACATACATTCTCAACTTAAACGTTTTTTTTACACTTAAATTTGTTTTGACACATTAACGTTTCTCTTTACCATGCTCGAAAAAACTGTGTCCTCCTTACTACTCCCGCCACCCAATTCTAAATCACCTGTGCCCTGTATACGTAAGGTGATATGTAAGGTGAGAGGAAGTGGGGCTACATAGCAGCTAATTTCGATCTATGAATCTGTGCCCATTATTGCCCAAGCACACTGTGACACAGACTGAATATGTGGTAACCCAGGGTAAAAGGTCCCAACAGTATTTATTTTGGTTAACCACCAAGTTTGTTTTACCCCCATCAGATCTCTTGGACACAATGCAATGGAGAGAACACTCAGACAAAGGCTAAGTTTCAATACGCCTTTATTGAACGTTCTATGGTTGTTGTTTCTAGTACACATACGGTCTCTCCCTGGTCTGAACCCCCACCCAGCTCACCTGTGTTTAACAGAGTAATACTTTTTTGCACACAGCACCTCACACTAGAAACCACAGCAAACAATACAATATTCAGTACATTCACCTCTGGCAAAGAGCCCAGCACGCAGATATCGTTTTTAGAAGGAAGGGGGCGACAAACACAAGACGAACACGCACACACAAAAGAACGGAACGACATTCAATAACTTGTGAAAAAAAAGAAAAAGAAAATAAAGAAAAGAAAACAAACTTAATGGTTCCTGGGCCTCCGTGGCCCTTTCTACCAAAATAAACGTCCCTGTGTCTTGGTACACAGTCCCAGACTCAATCACGTTCTCCCTCACTCTGCCCTGGTAGAAAGAACAAAGGGATGAGGTTTGTACTGCGATCCAGCTCGCCCCACCACGGTCACCAGTCCTCAGATTCAGATTCTGGTACCCTAGTTGACTCTGACATCTTTCAGATAAAGCCATTTTCGTATGTCCTTTTCAGTAGCAATATTTCCATGGCTTACTGGGATTCCGTCTTGTGTGAAAACTTCAGGCAGTTCTGTGAAATTGGACCCTTCAAAGCTGCTCACCTCCAATCCTGTTATGTACCCATGGCTCACTCTTGCCCCATGGTTTTGAGCAGGATTTCTGTTCTTTTGCCCTCCACGTGTAGATCCTCCATCAACTTCTGTGTGCAAAAGGATGCAGAACTTCCTGGATCTAGAAACGCATGTGTTAGGATGGCTTGGTTGCTTTTAATAGATTTAACCTTCACAGGCACAATAGCAAGCACCTGCCCCAGTATGCTTCTAAGACATGCTCATTTGGATTACTACTGTTGACTGGTGGCAGGATTCCATAAAGTCGTCTCCTTTGCAGAAAAAGCATGGTTTACTATAGGCCATTCTTGCTTGAGTCTCCAGGTGGCTCTCAGATGTGCTACCCTCATTATGCTGTGTTTTGGCTATTACTGGGATAATGGTAGTTTTTTGGTTAGGGGTCATTTCTGCTCAGTTCTCGTGACCTTAGTAGCTGAATGCTGAATGGAGCCAAACACTGTATCTAATGGCTTCTCAAGGAATTTGGCTTGAAATTGCGTATTATCCTGTATCTCATATGCTTTGGTACTCCATAACTCCTTTATCTTGTATGGCAACTTGGACAAAATCAACATTAACTTGGAGGGGGAGTCGAGCTCTGTTGTATGTGGCAGTTTTCTAACAACAGCTTCTTAAATACAATGCATAGCCATGGAGCTCTTTACCATCCTCAGATTTAATAGCATTCCAGTTTAAAGCTTTTTGAATATAAGCAGTGCTAAAGTGATATGGATCACCAAAGTGTTCATTAAGAAGGTGTCTTACCTCTGCATATCCAGCTTGGGAATCCATATGCAAACAGCTTCTAACTAACTTTTTGGGTTGACCAGATGTATACTGCTCGAGGAAGTACAGGCGGTCTTGGTTATTCTCAGTTTTTTGTTCAATGTGATGTTCAAAGGCATTAATGAAAGAAAGGTAACTTATAAGATTCTCTAGAGGGGAGAGAAGTCTGTTTTTGGTGCTGAATAATCAAATCTGCAAGCCCATTTTGAGTATTCTGTGCATTAGGTTGTACAATTTCAAAGCCAGGTGGGAGAATAGGTTGTTTCTTTCTGCAACTCCTAATTGCGGGCCAACAAACGTTAATTGTTGCTGATGTTTGTTTTGGCAATGTTGGCCCAGGCCGAGTAGATGATGCTAATAATATTCATATTCAGAGTTGAAGGCTGGACTGCTAGGGCGCATTGCAAGTATTGCACTGGGGCTGATAGCCAAAGTAAATACCATCTGTGCAGAGACAGCAAAATCACGGTTCCCACAACTATTCAGTGGACTGGGAAAACTACAAGGGGAATACAAGATTGAGCTCAAGCCTGACACAAAAATACTTTAGGTCTGCTGGAAAAAGCCAAAGTTTTTACAAAACTGGATGCTAATTAAGGCTTCTGGCAGATCCATTTCTTGGAGTAATCTAGACTCCTCACCACTTTCATCACACCTTTTGGGCGCTACTGCTTTAATCGCTTATGTTTTGGGATATCATCTGCCCCGGAGCATTTTCAGAGGAGGATGTCACACATGCTAGAAGGCCTAGAGTGTGCCAAATGGATGATGTGTTGGTGTATGCAGAGACACAGGGCACTCATGATACACACCATTTTAAAGTACTGAAAAGCAGAGAAGTGTGAATTCGTAAAATTCCTTGGTCAGATAATAGATGCTCAGGGAGCCAGAGCGGATCCAGACAAATTGAAAGCAATAGACATCAGTGGAGTGAGACAATTCCTAGGTATGGTGAACCACCTGGGAAAGTATCTACGACAATTAGCTGAAAAGACACAACCTCTGCGAGACCTCCTACGTTCCAGAAACATGTGGATTTGGGGACAAACTCAGCAAAAAGCATTCGAGAGTATTAAAAAGGAACTGAGTTCCCCACCTGTGATGGCCTTCTATAATTCAAAAGCATACACAGTCGTATCTGCTGATGCATCTTCATACACGCTAGGAGCTGTCCTACTACAAAGCCAGGACGACAGCCCAAAGCCTGTTGCATATGCTTCACATGCTCTGAGTGACACTGAATGAAGATATGCTCAGATCGAGAAAGAAGCATAAGCCATTACGTGGGCATGTGAACGCTTTTCCGACTTTTTGGTGGGTATAGACTTTCACATAGAAATGGATCACAAACCACTCATACCCATTTTGGGCACAAAGGATTTGGATCGACTACATAGGTTGCAAAGGAGACTAATGAGATACAGATATACAATTTCACACGTGCCAGGGAAAAGTATGGCAATAGCAGATATTCTATCGAGAGCTCCTCAGAAAGGGTGAGACTGATGCTAACCTAGAAACAAAACTCAATCTGTATGTCAACATGGTCATGTCTTGCTTCCCTTCCACAAAGAAACGACTTGAACAGATAAAAGAACACCAAGATAGAGATAAGGTTCTGAGAGAAATAAAAAGATACTGTTGCCCATCAAAATTCAAGCTACAAGGGATATATCAGCATTATGCACAATTTATTGGAGAGCAGACTGTGGAAAAAGGTCTCTTGCTGAAAGGCAAGAGACTAGTCATACCCACAACACTACAGCGTGACATACTGGAGAAATTGCACACGGGCATTGTCAAGTGCTGGGAGAGAGCTAAACAGTCTGTCTGGTAACCAGGACTTAGCTCAACTCAAAAAACCTTTGGAAACATGTGAAACATGTGCGAAAGACAGAAACCATCACAAGGAGCCACTGTTGCCCACTGACTTTGCTGAGAAGTCATAGGAACAGATCTATTTGAGTGGGACAATTGTCAATACCTATTAGTGATTGACTAATTTTCCAGATGTGTAGAAATTGCAAAACTTTCAAGAACAACATCAACAGCAGTTATAGATCTCAAATCTATTTTTGCTAGACGTGGAATTCCCTCAACTGTAAGGTCTGTTAATGGTTCCCAGTTCTCATCTGATCTTTTCCACCAGTTTTTGAGGAAATGGACATTTCAGCACATAACATCAAGTCCCCGGTATCCACAGAGCAATGGAGAAGCAGAATGGGCGGTCAGAACAGTAAAAAGGCTACTGCAGAAAGCGGATCACCCATATCTAGCACTTATGGCCGAGCGACCCCTCTTTCCAATGGCCATAGTCCAGCAGAACTACTTATGGGCAGGCGGCTCAGAACTGCGACAGCAACATTATTTCAACAGACAACATCAGGCTTACTATTGTAGGAATTTTAGCTTAAATGTATTATAATTTAGATAATATTTAAATATTCTCCACCAGAATCAGTTAAGGCTGATTCACCACTATATTCAACCAAATATGTAAGGAAATTTAGTTTAGTTGTTTTATTCTCCACCAGAATCAGAGTAGGCTGATTCACTTCACTTAATTAATTTCTTAATTAATTACTATTGATAACTGAATAGTTCCCAATCATATTAATTGGTCAATTACTTATTACTTAAGGGTTTTCTTTCAAGTGGGGTGATTCTGAAATCCCACGCGAACCCTTCGACCAGCGAAGCAGTCCTGTAGGAGTACAGAGGTCAACCCTTTTAAAACTCTTACTAATGGCCTTTTA
>JBBPCY010071352.1:0-11981 GCA_037974405.1 Brachyalestes nurse
GCTAAATAAATATTTTCATAGTTTTGTAACAGATTAATTTTAATTTAATAATAATAATTTCTTTCGGTTTTCGGTTTTCTGCCAAGTTTTTCCTCATTTTCGTTTTTCGGTTTCGGTCCAAAAAATAATTTCGGTGCATCCCTAATATATACACATATATATTTTTATTTATGGTTTATCTGACATGGACAGTGCACATTAATAAACATAGAATGTAAATGTGCCAGAATTAGCCAAAATAGCTATTTACATCTGTTGTCCATGGACCGATGGTAACAGGTCTAATGCACATTATATATATATATATACACATACATACACTGTATATACGCAAAAACAAAGAATAGTGACATGTTTTTGTTCTTAAAATGTTATTGTTATGGAATACAGTTTGAAAAACACATCTTTGGTTCTTGCACTTGAGCCATCACTTGCTCAATTCTATCATCAGCACACTTGATTTAATTTACTGAAGGACTGATGAGTTGTGGTGCTGTATAGTGACTAAATACCAGGCTTCCACATGAAATTACAATATACTGTATATGCCTGAGTGTGTGTGAGTAACCGACCTTGGTGGTGATGTCCAGTGAAGCACCCTGCTCAAGCAGGATTGATGCCACATCTTTGTGTCCCTCACGGCCAGCTAGATGCAAGGGGGTGTATCCTGATGTGGTACTGGAGTCAGGAGAAGCTTTATGCTGCAGCAGCAGCTGAACAATATCAGGCTTCCCTAGACGACTGGAGATATGCAGCGGGGTCTGGTCATCCTAGACACACACACACACACACACATTTGTTCCCTTAATGAAGTAATGACGAGACAAACATTGCAGGGCTGTAACCCTCTGACCTCATAAGATACACTGAATCATCTTAAATAAATGATTCAGTGTATCTTAAAACCATGAGTCAGTTTCATGGACTCGAGCAGGGGTCGGCAACCCGCGGCTCTTTCATCCTTATGTTGCGGCTCCCTGTGGCTTTGGAAAATAAATAATAATTTAACACTACAATGGTGGCTAACAGGCTATACATATAACGGCTGCGTGCATCAACTGACGCAGTGCCCAGTTTCGCACAAGACGCTTCGTGATATGACGCTGCTGCAGTATGTTCGGGCGTTTAGTCACGCAGCCTGCCGGCATAAATACAAGCTGCAGCCAGCAGACACAGCAAGTGTCCCGTGGACTTTGGACCCAGAGCCCATCGTACAGTGCCAGTCGCCATATCAGAATCAGAATCGCGTTTATTGGCCGAGCATGTGAGCGAACACATCCAAGAATACACACACGCACACAGGTATAGTAATATACATAATCAAAAAGTACTCAAAGCATTGACAGTAGAAGTGTATGTTGTTTCTGTGCTGTTACAGTGTTGCCATGCTTTGTATTTTGTTCGGTGTTTGTGTGACTGGATCTTGTTTTTTCAGATGCAGCTTTTGGAGCGATTACACAGTGGCAGCAGTTTTCATTTGGATCCTCAATCTAACTTCATCTTCTTCAACTTGTATCTCTCTCTGTATTTTCTCTACCCCTGTCTGATTTGGCCTAACCGTAACAGTGATGAGGCAATCAACAACCGCAACCACGCCCACATTGGATTAGAGTCAACATGTCTGCCATGTGGGAGCATTTCGAAATATCGAAGAAAGATACACGGAGAGCCATTTGTTAAGCATGCAATGCTGAAATTTCTAGAGGGGGTGCATCTACAAAGACATTCTCAATGTCGGGATTAATTCATCATCTAAAATCAAAACATCCCGATCGCCATGCGGTGTATGAAGCTCAGAAGAGGCAAGAGCCTTCAAGCACACCCACTCCATCTGTGGCGGATGTTTTTGAAAAGGCAAGAAAGTTTTCAAGTGATTGTGCAAGAGCATTACACAAAAGATAATTAAATTCATTGCCTTAGATGATCAACCGTTCTCTGTCGTAGAGGATGTTGGATTTCGTAGGCTTATCGAGCACATGGAGCCTCGTTATACCATGCATACCACAGCATTTTTCAGACATGTGTTTAGATGAACTGTATGATGATGTTGCAGCTCGTGTCCAGGAGCTTTTATCTGCAGATATATTAGCCATTAACTTTACGACAGACATATGGAGCTCAGACGTCAGCTACACCAGTATGCTCAGTCTAACTGCACAATGGATCGATACAGAATTCAAGCTGCAAAAAATTCTGCTCCATTCACAAGAGTTTAGGGGGTCACATACAGCAGCAGCCATGCATTTGCCAATATGTTCGGCACCTGGCATATCGACCGATCTAAAGTACATGCCGTAGTCAGTGACAACGTAAGAAACATGGCAATAGAAGAAAGCCAGCTAAAAGGAATGAGGTGCATGGCCCATACACTACATTTGGTCGTCAACGAGGGTGTGTTGACTCAGCGCAGCGTACAAGAGGTGTTGGCTGTAGGCAGAAGAATTGTTGGCCACTTTAAAGATTTTCAGCTGGCCTATTCTCGCTTACAGTCTGTCCAAGGTCAGATGTGAGCACCAATAAACTAGTTCCAACAAGATATGAGTACGTGGTGGAACAGCACCTATTACATGCTGGAAAGCCTCCTCGTGCAAAAGCGAGCTGCATACAGTGCAGATTATGAACTCCCAATGACAATCACTTCACACCAGTGGGTCTTAATGGAAAACGTCATCTCTGTTCTCACCCCCTTTAAGCAGCTAACGAAAGAGATCAGTTCAGCTGATGAATCTGTGGCTGACGTTATTCCCTTAATTTCAGCACTAAAGCAGCTCCTAAACAAAGAGGTTGAAACGGACCACGGAGTGAAAACAATGAAAAGTCCACTGTTAAGGTCTGTCAACACACGTTTTTACTGCGATCTACTCGGATCCCCTGCACTTCATTAAGAGGAACCTGCAACTTTTTCTGAAGAAGTGGAATAGGCTTATAATTAGTGTTTATAAATTTGTTTTGTATTAATTCACTTTGTACATTTGCATATGGAATTCCTGGTGCATTTGTGTTTTTGTTGAAGGCCTACAGTTAATATATGGGCTATGCCAGTCTTTGTTTTAATAATCTATTTCGTCATAGGCCTACAGAGAATGTTATATCTTTCAACAGTTTTAAAGCACTTGTTTTGAATGCACTTTGTTCGTGCATATTAAAATGCACTTGAATTCACTTTTATTAATTGTACAATTTTATTAATTGTATAATATTTCAGCTATCTTGCTTTTAGGTGATTCATGAGTGGGGCCAAGTAAAATATTTTATTTAAAATTTTATTTAAAAAAAATCCTTTCGGTGCATCCCTAGAACAAATACATAAAAAGTTCAGATAACAAAAAGGGCTTACACTGCTATAGCCCCACTTGGCAAAGCAAAGGTGTCTGACACATCATGGCACCCAGCTTCACATTCTGCGTGCTAAGATACCGGACACAACAGGTAAAAAAATACAATAAAAAGAGATTGTGTACAATCAAACCTGCCGCCTCTGAGTACAGCGAGGCATGCGTCACATGGCACCAGCCAATCAGCAACAAGGAGAAATAAATAGCATTCTCGGACTGGCTACTTTCAAACCTCCCGCCTCTGAGTACAGCCGGTATTTCACCATTCCAAGATACGCTTTCTTTGTGTTTCTCTCCACAGTACCAAAACATTTATAGTTATTTTTTTAAGGAAATATAGCTGAAATTATGTTAATATCAATGTTAAAAAATTAGAAAAAAATATTTTTCTTAATAATTTAGCACAAAAATGCATGAAAAATTATATATTGCCACAAAAAAAGCTGTGACGTCCGGGCCTCCTCCGCCATGCCCCCTCGTCCTCGCGCTGGGCGCGGGACTTAGCAACCTAGCACGAGGACGAGGGGGTGTGGCAGACGAGGCCCGGACATCACAAAAGCAAAAAAATGCAGAGGACATCTGCAGTTTCTGCGTTAGAGCAGGGTTAGTGCCTAAAACCTTATGGTACTGTATATAAAGATGTGTCAGCCACCACCACTCCCACACCTACCACCTCAAACGACTAATTAATATCGGTCCCCAGAATCCCAGCCACACCCTTTGGTCACACCCCACGCAGACACACCTCCCACTACGCCTCTCTGGAGTTTTCCCACCATTCTCTGGAGTTTTAGCCACGTCCCTCTGCCACGCCCACCACGTATGCACCAATTTTCTGGTCCGCTATTTATACATGGACATTACACACTAACCTCATTCACTCATGAACCTAGCTACCATTTTATTTGGATTACTCTTTTCATTGTTCATTTGGATTACCCGTTTCTTGGACTTTGCTTCGTGTTTGACTTTGGTTTACAGGTACAAACCCTGTCTGTACTCAGTACAAACTTTGCCTGCTGTCCTGTACTGTTTATCTGTCTTCCCGTGTACCAACTCAGCCTGTTACCGTTTGACTACTCTTTTGCCCTGTGGACTGTATTCTGCTTGAACTCTTGTCACCCTTATTCAGAAATACATCAAATACATCTGAACCACATCAAGATGGCACAAGACTACATACTGATACGGAAACCTTGAAAACTTGCCAATACTAATCCAATATTTTTCTTTATTTAAAAAGATGTAACACATTGTAAAATGTCCTGTTTCTCACTGAAGCACTT
Source organism: Brachyalestes nurse (assembly GCA_037974405.1). Taxonomy (NCBI): domain Eukaryota; kingdom Metazoa; phylum Chordata; class Actinopteri; order Characiformes; family Alestidae; genus Brachyalestes; species Brachyalestes nurse. Next base: position 4,622 of record JBBPCY010071352.1, read on the forward strand.
CAATCATGATGAAACACAATATTTAAAATACACAACTAACAATATATGATGACATAATTTGACTGCATGCTGGGACTCTTTCCACTATGAAGTCCTCCTTATAGTTTAAAACTCACAGTTCCCTGATACTGGAATAAATGCTGAGAGGGTTGCCCTTTTCAAATGTAAAATAACATTTTTTAAATAGTTTTTTAATATTAAACATTTATGGACACAGAAATATAACCCCATGATTGGTGCCACCATCGAAGCATTCATCTCAGGAAATGTGTTTGAACGGTTTCAGCCATCCATAACTCACATGAGGTGAACATGCCTTTTGGGTTTTTTTGATGGAAAGAGTTAAAGACAGTGGGTAAACTAAATAATAATAATAATAATAATAACGAAACTTAAAACTAAAAAAACTAATTCTATAGTATTTACCAAGCTGAGATTCAGATCTAAATATGTGAGCTAGAAGAACTAGAAGAACCAGTTCAGGAACTTAGATTTTGGTGAACTCAAGTGTTCTCAAGTTGAGTTAAGCCATGAAAAGATGTGTAATAATTATCAATGATAAGAGGTTAAGTTGACATTTCATTATTTATAGTGTACAAGACTGGATTAGATTTATTCTCTTTTTTTGTACTCTGATATCAGAACCAGTGTTTTATGTGGATTTTGTCCTCATCAATTGTATCGTCTCTTTAACTGTATGTGTACTGTTATCTTTAACTGTATGTGTAGTGGGTTTTTTGTATAAGCATAAGTCAACCACGTAATGTACTCAGTAACTTCACAACACTACTGTATGTTATAAGCAGTCTTAGTGTGCTCTAAACTAGACAAAATCACCACAACTTGTTCACACGAAATTTACTCCAGAAATATGTTAACTCTTACCTTGGACTTGGCATCGACATGAGCTCCATTCTTGACTAGATATTTGACCACTTCTGTCTGTCCAGCTCTGGCAGCCATATGAAGTGCCGTCTCTCCCCGCTATAACACACACATGCATGCACATGGTCACACACACAACCACACACACATACACACCACAAGCAGCTCAATATGAGAACATGTGTGAACCAGTACACTGGTGTGCTTGGGTGGTTGTGTGTGTGTGTCTGTATGTGTCTGTGTGTATCTGCAGCTTATTAAACAAAGCCACCTCCCTTTCTTCTCCACTCTTTATTCATTACTAGTCACACTCTACACAACCTTAAGTTTCTACGGAAAGGGGTAGGGGATGCGGGGGTGGAGTTGTGTATGATTATAGTCTGACTACTGACCTGAACTGTAATTACAGGCTTGTTAGCAGTCCAGACCTGTGCTCACACCACTGTTTAAACATAAATTGCAAGACTGTAATTACCCTAAAAGGTCTGATTGCATCAGGACAGCGGGGAAGCAAAGCCTGAGGGAAAATGGCTGCCAATGACAGGTTTCAGATAAGGCCCAGAATACTTACTGTTGTTTTTGCTTTAACATTATCAAGCCCTTTTCATCCATATTTGAGTTTGTGTATGTGTGTGGGTGTGTTAGCAGATTGTGTCTCACAAAAGGCTTTGAACGAAGAATAGGTTTGTGGGGCACGGGCCAGTACTCACAACGTTGGTTGTGTTTGGCGATGCACCATGATTCATTAACTGAGTCACAATGTTTTCATGTCCCATGAAGGCAGCCACATGAATTGGCGTGAGACCCGACTGGTGAAAAGAGAAAAAGAAAGACTCAGAAACGTGTGCCTTTTAAGTGCTAGGAAGCTTGAATTAGCATGACCTCAGTGTACATTTGCATGCTGCTGTTTATTGTCTGCTCCATGCAAACAAGCTCTTTTCAGTGAAGTGAGAGAAGCCGGTTTAAAACAGTTAAATCCAGCAGTGAAGTTTCAAAACAGATCACTACAGCAAACCCAAAAATAATGTATTCAATTATGTGTGAAATGTATTCCACGTATTCAATTTATTCTATATACATTTTGGAATGTATCTCAAAATACTGCCTTTTCCAATTGACTTTGGTTAGTAGATGTCATAGACATAAAGAAGTCAGAGCAAACTAAAGGCAAACCACGCAACCCACACATGCAGACTCACTCTCACTCCACTCTCACCTCTGTCACAGCCTGAATGGATGCTCCGTGTTTCAGAAGTAACTCCATCACTTTGATCCTGTTCTTCTTGCAGGCAATGTGAAGCGGTGTAAAACCATTCTAAAAATAAAAAAAGGGACTGTAACTCTCACACCGTATACAAAAGAATGTTTTTTTCCCCCAGCCCTCAGATAAACATGTGTGGAGGCTGAACAAAATATGCTGGGCCTCTGCTGCTGGGAAGTTGAGAAAACTCTTATTTCTACAGTTTCCTTTTAGTTTCTTCCCTTTTTTCTCTTCGGTAGACTTCAAGGACACGCCCATTTTGTTCCAATTACTTAAGAGAATGACAGCATGCTCACAGCCCTCACCCAAGTATATGTGTGTGTGTGTGGGTGTGTGTGTCTGCGAGTACACGTTTTACAGATATCCACAGTGCTTTTCAATAACAAAGCAAGCTCAGTGCATGTCCTTGAAAGTAAGTAAGGCCATGCACTCTGTTAAAGTTTTTAGACAGAACGTATTTGGAAAAGCAGCAGGGTACAAGATGACCCACACATAGAAATAATCACAACAGGGAATTATACTGGAAGGTCATCTACTGCTGCTATGCTTCCAAACTTGTGAAATGTCCTATGGAGGCTGTTACCTTACATTATCCTATACGCAATGTTTCTAGATGTACTGGATTCTACGTTTCAGAAAAATGCATTCTCAGTGTGACCAGATGGCCCTTACGATCAGGATAACTCCAGCCTTGCTTATCTTGTGTTTCCTTGTATATTTTCTCACTTGTTTGTCAACACTCAGGAGACACAACTCCATTTACATAACTGTATGTGGACCTAGAAATTGTCGTTCATAAATAAAATATACACAAGCTATAAACCTCCCAGTAAACAACGTTAGCCGCCAACATCTCTTTTGTGTACAAACTTTCCCAGAAGAGTGAAGGCTTGGAAAACTCAAACTGCTCAAGGTTTTGGAAGGAAATGTTCATACAGGAGTGATGGTCCACATACCTTTGGAAATATTATGTAGCATAGTATGCTTTAGCCGAATAATTCATTTGACATAAGATTTTAACTTACCATACAGACCAGGGGTCAACAATCTTATCCTCAAAAAGGCAGTGTGGCTGCAAATTTTCTCTAAAATCAAGTAGAAGTTTCTCTAAAATCAATCCTTGTTCATGTAGTTGGTCTGAAAAAAAACTGATGCTTGGTAGCTATGAAACCCAACATCCTCAATGGCCCTTTGCAGATAAGGCCGGTGACCCATTTATAGACAGTCACGATGCTGCTTATTCTGCTGGTGACAGTCCACTCACCAGTGCTTTGGCATTTGGGTTAGCCTTCTTGTCAACGATTACTTTGGCCACCTTGTAGTGTCCACAGTGGGCAGCCACATGCAGGGCAGTCAAGTAATCATTGGTGACATCATCCACGGGCACATCATGATGAAGTAGGAGCTGGACACAGTTCAGGTGATCTCCCTGAGTGGCCATATGCAGCGGAGACAGACCATTCTGCAAGACATATAATATTTTAATACTTTTTCAAAATGTGGGATCTTACATTTGTTTCATATATACTATGTGTGACTTCCAACTATTTTCAAAACCAAAACACAGTGATAGCAGTTAGAAACTAAATAATAGATATAGATAATAGAACTAGATAATTGTTAAATAGACTGATACTTCCAGGTCTAAAACCTTTTAGCTAAGCCACATACAAAGCTTTTGTAAAATGTGCACGCCGATGACTGCCTCACAACTGAATCTTGTATTAATGCTCCAAGACAATACAAAACATGAAAGGCTTTCAATTAAAGTATTTTCAAGATTACTCTCAATAGAACTGCAATAGAAGACAGTAAAGAATGTCTAAGGTACTTCAAATGTTACTGTTCTTCCCTAAGCAGCTTTAAACTCCTGTCAAATATCTGCTATAGTCTGCTATACAAGTTACAAAATTCTGGTTTCTACACAGTGAAAATGTGTGCACACATAGTACTTTAATTACTAACTAGTACACCATGTAGACACAGTTTCAGCATGGGAAAAGGGACATATAACATGTATTGCGTTTTTTAAGTTTTTAAGTTTTGCAATTAACCCTGCTATATTATATTTTTAGTGTCAATGTTAAGAAGTTGTAAAAAAGAATATTCAATAAGTATAACATATGTAACATATGACGTTGCTAAGTCTTTACCAAGACTTCATAAACCTTACACCTCCCAAAAGTTCTGACCTGTATTAGAAGGTGGAGCAAGCAATGCTGCATTGTGTTACTGAATTATCAAAAATGTGTCAAGCCTTTCGTGACTAGGCAATTTTTTTCAGATTTCTGATTCCAGGAAAGCTGAAGTGCAAGTGAAGCAATGGAAAACTAAATGAAAGGATGAACTACACAGCGTATTAAACACCATTAAGGCCCACATCTGTGTGTGATTAAAGCTGATGTGAGAGTACTTTGGTCTTGGACAGAATCGGGGCTCCGCGGTCCAGCAGCATCTCCACGACCTGTTCATGGCCACTTCTTGCCCCACAATGGAGAGGCGTTAGACCATCCTGCAGGTTGAAAAAAAAAAACGCATACATGCACACTCGTTGACACAACCATTATGCAAAAAGTCCACCCTTCCCTACCAGCCTTGAACTAGAAAACACCTGCACTTTCAAAAGCCTCCATCCACCTCCCCGAAGCACCATCATGTCATTTCTAGGCCAACCTCAACAACAGAGCTTCTTTCACATGAGCATGGATTGTCCTCACAACTGCATTGGAAAAATAGATGCATGCAGCAGCTGTGTGTAATTCCTTAGCGGTAATGGCAACCACATGTTGCCCTGAACTAATGAGATTGTTGACAACAAGTAAAGCAGTGTGCCGTGTGATTTTTATGAAGGCATACGTGTTATGGACACATATGTTTCAAAGACACTGGGGCATGAAATAAAGAGATACATTTTATGATCATTTACTAAGATTGGATCTAAAACTCAGTTGACCTGTTTTTTGTCTTCTGGTGCATACTAGGCTATAACTATCAAGAGAAAAAGGTCTGTGGATTAAATATAGTGTAAAAAGAGCAAAGCGGGTTTGATTTCACCGAGGGTGCTGACCTTGGTTTTGGCATCAATACGTGCTCCTCGCTCAAGCAGCAGCTTGACCATGTTGCCGTTTCCTCTCTTCGATGCCACATGTAGAGGTGTGATGTCGTTCTGTAACAGGGTAAGACAAATGACATGAGAAATCATAAACCAAACTTCACCTAAAATATTTTGGGCCACTACGAGCAGCCTGAACAGTCTCAGTGCACCTTGGCATAGATTCTACAAGTTCCTAGAGCTGTAGGTATGAACAGATGGTGTTTTTCCAGGAGGAATAGGAGATGGTACAGACCAGCTTTTCCATCATCATGGGGAATGTAAGATCTTCTCCCAAAAAGATGGATGAGCTAGCAGTACTAACCTAGCATCAGAGGAAATACTGGGAGTGTATGCTAACTTCATGCTGCTAACAGAGACCTGGCTGACTTTGCTAACTCTGAACATGAATCGAGTTTCAGATGATTGAGGTGGACAGGGTGAGGGAGGATGGTATGAGGAAAGGAGACAGACTGGCAGTTATGATGATAGTGTAACCCTGGGCATATCACTGTGAAAGGACAATTCTGGAGACGAGACTTTGACCTGTTAGCCATTAGCATGAGACTGTACTCTTAAGGACTATGCATTGTTTTCCAAGCAACAAACCCTGGACTAGTCCAGGAATTAAGACTCTTCTCAAGCAGAAAAAGGGGGCCTTCAAGTGAGGAAATTAAGAGTTAAAGGGTGTGCAGACAGAGCTGAGACGACAGATCAGGAACAGGGAAAGACAGCTACAGGCAGAGGATGGAGTACCAACTGCAGCAGAACAACATCAGCAGAGTCTGGAGGGGCCTTAGAACCATCTCAGGCCACAAGGTACAGAACTCTACCAGTGGGAGATGTGAGGTGAGCAAATAAACTGAATCACTTCAACCGGTTTTATTTAGCATCTGTCCCCCCCAGTCTGATATGGTGAGGGTTGAGGGATGTCTCCTGAAGTGCACTGTCAACTCTACAGTCTTGAGCATGTTCAGCTCCAGCTTGTGCTGACTGCAGTACCAGCCACTCAAATTCCTGCCGGTATGCAGACTCATCACCATCCTGAATGAGTCCATTGACAATAGTGTTGTCTGCAACCTTCAGGAGTTTAACAGCTGAGTTCTTGGAGGTGTAGTCATTGGTGTAGAGCAGTGGGGAGAGGACAGATCCTTGAGGGGCACCAATACTGAGGGACTGTGTTTCAGAAGTGATCTCCCTAGCCTCACTTGCTGCTTTCTGTCTGTCAGGAAGCTGGTGATCCACTGACAGGTAGCAGTTGACACGTTGAGCTAGGAGAGTTTGCAGGAGAGGAGATCACAATGGCCGAGATGTTGCAGGATGTAATGCAGCCCCAGTGACAGGTGTGATGGGTGTCATTGTCTCATCTGACAGGTCTTTATTTGCTTCAGCGGGGGTGGGGGTCGTCTGTAGCTGCTGATGTCTTGCAGGCCTCTTCAGACTGATGCAGGGTTGTTGGCTGAGAATCGTTCTTTCAGCTTCTCAGAGTAGCTATTTTTAGCCACTAAAATCTCCCTTGTCAGTGTGTTCCTGGCTTGCTTGTACAGGGCTCTGTCCCCACTTCTGTAGACGTCCTACTTGGCCTGACAAAGATGTTGCAGTTTAGGTATAAACCACGGTTTATTGTTGTATGTGCAGAAGGTCTTGGTTTGCACACACACATCTTCACAGAAACTGATATATGATGTCAAAGTGTCTGTCAGCTCACCCGGATTATCAGATGCAGCTTCAAAAACATTCCAATCAGTGCAGTCAAAACAGTCCTGCAGTTCCTGCTTTGGTGCATTGGTCCACTTCTTCACAGTTTTGACTACAGGCTTGACATGTTTAAGTCATTGCCTGTAAACTGGAATAAGATGGACCAGGCTGTGATCAGAATATCCCAAAGCTCCCCGGGAACAGAGCAATAGGCATCTTTTAAAGAGGTGTAACAGTGGTCCAGTGTGATATTGTCCCTGGTGGGGCAGTTGATATGCTATCTGTATTTAGAAATTTATCGAGATTACTCGCAATTCTAAGTCAACCCAATATATAATATATAATAACCACACTAAGTCATCAATTTTACAAAGAAGGCTTTGTTTATTTGTTTTTTCCCAACTCTGTCACACTTTTAAAAGCTG
>JBBPCY010071353.1:0-11981 GCA_037974405.1 Brachyalestes nurse
AGTAGCCAATCCGAGAATGTTATTTATTTCTCCTTGCTGCTGATTGGCTGCTGCCCTTTGATGCAGCTGCAGTCCAGCATTTCCCCCTGAATGAATTACAGTACAGTCTATACAGTGGTAACATCGGTATTAGCATTCTAGTGCTGTGGGAGTTCAGTGTAAACTGTACAGTACGGATACGGGTTTACCTTCACATTTTCTTTAGAGGTAATAAGTAATAAGTATCTTAAATGTGGGCAGTATGTGTAACTTATCTCCGTATGCCATTGTTATATTATACACATATCTTACTTATTTCTGGTCCATTTCACTTGAAGAAAGTGAATTCATCAAGGAAAATATTTTAAGTCACTGGTAGATACTTTCACTTTCTTCAAGCAGTTTACTTTTTAAATTTATTTTTGATTAATCTGCTTAAAGTAAGTAAAAATATAATTATCAGTGACAAAAATCACTCACAATACAAATATCCCCAGAAATAGGTGATCATATCGTATTCTTACAGTTGTCCCACGAGAAAGAATATTTTGTATTTCATACAATAATTTCAGTAAAGACTCTATTTAAATCAAAGATCCACAGGACATCAAAAGAGTAAAAGAAAATATTTGATCTCTGATTGTATTTATACCATAAAAAGGATCAGATGCTTTTGTTCCTTTGTGGTAAATCCCATTCCATGCTGTTCATAAATAATTCCTTTTGCTTTAACGGATACAAAGATTACAGCATTTCCATTCTCTTTATACTTGTTAGCCATACAGACAAATATTTAAGACTGTTTGTCTTGACTGTATCAGGATGGCTCCAACAATAATGTCAGTCCAGGGGGCGTCTGACAGGTGGATAATTGGATAATTATTGTAGGAAAATGGGATATGGGCTAATTAATGCAGGGTAGAATGGCTGAGTGAGTCTGTAATGAAATCCGGCATTTAAACTAATAACTGAATAACTAGAAGTGTTTTAAGTGGTTATAGTCTAGTCAAGCTTTTATTGTCATTCATCCACATACACAGTGTATGACTGAACGAAATTGCGTTTCTTACAGTCCTAGGTGCACGGACAGCACAAAAAACAAACCAAGACAGTGCAACAGTATCAGGGACGGAAGTTGAGATTCAACATCAACTTTGCAGAAGCAGGAAAATATCTTTTTTTAAGAGGTAGCAGTATTAAAACACATAAAAAGAATTTGGATGAATGTGTGCAGTATTAATGAGTGCAGATCCGCCTGAATCCCCATCCAGATGCTGCTGAAAACTTCAGCTTAGACAGGTGTGTTACAATAGGAGTGTGTGAGAGATTTTAATACACTAGTGTAAGAGCCCAGGACTGCAACCCATTAAATATTCTTATTTATACAAGATGTCAGTGAACATGCTGGGTTTGTTCTTGACTTAATAATGATATTTCAGTTAGGGCTGGGCATGTTACCGTGTTATTATCACAGTTTCTTTATTGCTATTGTAGTGACCCACTGATTAAAGCAGACACAGGTATGTTTAAAGTGCTTGCAAACCAAATGTTATTGCATTTTTGCTCATATAGCAGTACTTCTAAAATAAAAGTGTGCAACACACTATTTTTGAATTCATTATTGAATTTTGAGTATAACAATGTGATTTATCACGATCGCTTGCAGGAAATTCTGCAATTAATCACGATTAATATTTTTAATCAATGACCAACATTAATTTCAGTATTTCATAATTCAGTCTTTGAACGGAACCATGCATCATGTATCAGATAGTTCCATTTTATTTACTATTAAAAATATGTTTGAAGCCCAAAGTCTTCTCAAAACAATTATGCAACATCAGGCAGTGTATTCATAATCATTTCATGTAAGATCTTTCTGTGGGGAAGCTTTTAAATCTTCAAACGTCTGGTTCCATTAACCACCGCTGTGAAGTATCTTTCTTTGGAATGATGCCAAATCACTTTGGATGACTTTGTTTGTATTTTAACCTTTTAATTATGAAGAATTATTAAAATAGGTGGAATTCCCCTGTTTAAAAAAATCAATGCTTGGGAATCTTTGACAGATAAAAAGTACTTTAAATCTGGGCAATATATGTAAAATTCCTCATTATGAGGTTGGTATAAGAATATTGTACTATTTGTCGACTTGTTTCCAGTCCATTTCATTTGAATACAGTAACTGAAAATGAAGTCAAAATCTATTCCGCTCTCATTTCATTTGTTTCATTCGTTTGTTTTTTTGATTAATTTTTTATTACTTTACTTAAAATTAGTAAAAGTACCTGATATTGGTATAATTTACTCTATTGGTATAATTAACTCTAACAGCAATCTGATAACAAGTGGATCTATTGATGATATATTCGATATAAGATGCTTTTCCTTTCTAGTGTATTGTTTTGTGCAGTGTTCAGCCTGAAGTGCACATCAGAACTCGTAATAGCCATTGCCATTATTATGCAAATGAAATGATATGCCTTGTCCAGTGATGTTTGGCGGTTAGCTGACAGTGTGAAACGCTCATCATAATTTATCAGGCTGATGTGCAGGAGCATCTGTAAACAGGCGGATTTGTTTTAATTATCCAAGACTGAAAGGTTGTCAGCCATTCAAAAAGTGCGCCTCGGAGCCCCACGAGGGTGGAGTCTTCCGCTAACAGATGTGATTCAACCCAGCCAAGCTTTCCTGAGTTGCATCAGAAGGTTAGCACAAGTGTTGGCTTGGAGAAAACAGGAAAGAGTGCACTGCGAGGTTCCTCAGGGCTCAGATCTAAGACCTATAAAGTAGTGTGTATGTTTTAGTGTCCCATCCATCATCCTGTTTCACTGGCGTTGAAGTGTCTAGGCTAGTGTCCCTCTGTTCATGTCCTTTACATGGTTTATGACAGATTCTTGAAAGGGTGAGTTTAAACCCTTAAATGCCTGGATGTTTTATCAGTTTGTACTGTTAGACTGCAAACTCATAGTGTAAAGCATTCAAAATATTTGCTGACAAAACAATTTTGTAGGTGTGTTGTGAGGCACTAGATTATATCAGACAGGTGGTGCTACAAATTAATGGTGTTCTTAGGAAAACAAAACAATTTGCAAAAGGCAAAAACAGTTGTACCAGAGGTACAAAATTAAAAGGACAGCACTTCCAATAAGTGCATTCAGCTACTTTAAGGTGCACCTACTGCTGACATAGGAGTTTACTTCTGCTCACACACAGCTTGTATAATCTCCATAGAAAAGCATTGACCAATATAATATATGACCAACACTGTGGAGCAGCTGCACAGCCTAAGATCACAAAATCCAATGCAAGAGGGCTATAAAGCCCTTCCTCACTGAGTGGTGAAAGAGTGGAAACCATGATGGAGCATTGATTAGTTGGTTCCAGACCTCATTGATGCTCATGTGGCTGAATGCAGTAAACTCCTCATAGTTACTGCAGTGAAGACGTGTGGGGTGGGGGGTGGGGGGGTTCTTAGTATTGATACCTCTGATCTCAGAAGAAACACCTGATCTCTGAATGACGCCCCCGAGAATGAACAGGTTTCTAAAAATATTTGGATACATAGTATGTATTTTAAGTTTGATACAGTTTTTGTAAAGAAGGCCTAGTGTGATGTTTCTTACAAAGTTGGTCCAACCAAATGGAAATGAAAACCTGATTGGTTGATTCTGTCTGGTTCCTGAAAGCTGAGCCTGTGGAGGAGCTTGCTTGGTTGTGTCTAGCTATAGACCACTGAAAACTGGACAAATTCCATATAGAGTTTTAATGCAAGAAACATTTTGATTCCATAATATAAAAATGACAAATGTCAACACTTGTAGTGAAATCATAGGTCTTGCAGGCGCATCACTGTTCAATAATTAGTCCCGTCCCTGACTAGTCAAACTATTTCCTACTTGTTCTGCTATTATAGTTGCTTTACTTTAAACTGCTGGATCTACTTTTTTGGCGGCGTATAAAGCCAGTATTACGAAACAGCCTGTTTGAAACAGTTGTCAGGGTTTATTCACTTTTCAGTAGAGCAGCTGTGGTTGTGTGTTATGGAGAATAACAGCCCGACTGCAGTGATCCGCTGTGATCACGGCTGTGATGTTACTGCGAATAATGTGTGACATGGAGTGTTCTTTTGCTGGAAGTAGTCCTAAAAAAGGCCTGTGCTCTTTTCTTCTCTCTTTGTTGGCTGTATGAGATAAGAGACTGTGTGTGTGTTTGTGTTTAATAACTGCCTCCTCCTCTCTGTTTGTAGACGGTGAGAGATCAGATCACCCACTGCACGATGAAGCTCAGACAGACCACAGGCATGATGGAGTACTGCCTGGAGGTCATCAAGGAGAACGACCCCAGTGGATTCCTGCTGGTAATGACCCAGGGAGGGGGAGGGGCAAGGAGGGGAGGGGGAGGGGCAGAGAAGGCAGCTATCATTTATTTGGCAAGCTCATTTGCATATCAAGGTTACAACAAAAAGCACAAATCGATTTTTAAATAGTTTATTATTGTTATTTTTATTATTTTTTCTTAATTTATTATTTTTTTATTATGAGTTGAATGTGACGCTCTTGTTTTGAAGAAATACATTTTACAACAGAAAAACAACAACCAAGGTTTTGTGAAAAATGACAATTACAGGGATTCCACATTAACATACTGTCCCAGTTTTTGTTCCTCAGACAAGTTTAGAATCCAGTCCAGTTTTATCACCAGATGCTTGAGAGCACCCCAGTATTCAGCCAGGCATCTCGAATAAGCAGGGCAATGAAGAAGTGAGAATTTTGTCAGAGGTGAAGCCGTGACTCTTTCTCTCGGACGGAACGCTCACCTGTTATGGCAGGCTCAGCCCTCAGCCATTACACTGGATAAATAATTCATCTTTAATAGAAGCTAATGGAAGGAGATGAAATAGATCTGAATGCCACCCCGGAGGATCGATGCATGCCTTGCAGCTGAAATTTTTATGAAGCATTGATTCCTGCATCATCTCTCTCCGAGCACCACGCTCCTCTTCTGTCGCCCAAACGTTTCTGAAGTGAAACTTTTGTTTTCACAAGTGAGCGCACTTAAAACAGTGTGACGGCCTGAATAATTTACATCTTCGTCCGGGGGTACAGAGTTTTGCGAGACCGTCTGGAGCAGTTACTGTCCCAAAAATGTGCATTTCAAGGTTTTTTTCTTCTCATAGAGAGATCAAAGCCACTGCAGGTTTTAGACTTGGGCCCTAGGGGTCTTTATTGAGTGACATACAGTACATGATGTATGAAGACTACTGTGCCTGATACACTCATTTCAGCAGTCGGTGTCACTGCTGCGTTGATAGTGCTGGACACTAGTCTGACCACTTACAGGTGAGGTACATGAGGACCCACTGTAGAAATACAGACGTTGGCATAATGGGTCATACATATAAAACCAAAACCAGGAGACAAAAAAGGTAACTACATTAGACTTTTAATACATTTTTTTGCCCCACCCGTATTCAGCCAGCCTTAACGATCAACCATAAACTGTGTCTTAATAATGTGGCAGTAGCTGACTGGGTTTGCGCTGAAGTTTAGAATTTAAATCCTGCAGTGGCCATAAAACTGTCTTTTGGCCATAAAACCAATGTGTGAGTGCCTCTTTCTCAGTGCAAAAGTTTGGGTAAAGCCCAGTATTGGCACACTTCTCATTGTGAAGAAGTATTGGTACCTACATCACCTACATTAGTAACCACTTAGAAAACCATAGCAACCACAGCATCCACTTCAGTTACCGTAGCAGCTTTCTAGCTACACCATAGCAACCATCTAGTAACAACCAGAGTTACCAGTTGCATTTTCTCATGGAAATGCAATTTAGTTATTAAGATCGCCCTTCAAAAATATTAATATAATATAAAATATTATATAATTGTGTACCCACAATTAAGTATTTTTGTTACTGCAGTCTCAACATATATCCAGTAGGGTGTAACAAATATAAAAACTAGCTTATGCAAATATGCAAACACTGTCTTTAAAAATATTTTCCTTTGTTTTAAACCACCCATGCCCCCCACCCCCCAACTTCGCACTCGAATGGGGGGTGGATGAGCAAGAAAACTTCATAGATTAGCCTGATAGTACTTATTGGTGATTATCAAATAGTATATTTGCTTGAAATCACTCCTATATGGACATTCCATTCCATAAATTCCCAAAATAGCAGCATTACTGTTGCTAAGAAGTTTGTTTCCTAGTTTTCTTACACCTTGGATTTATTGTGTCCAAGAACTGCGGTGTTTGTCATTTTCTGGATGGGTTGATTTGAAAGAACAGACAGTGAGTTTCTCTTCTGTCTGGTTCCCATTTACAGTGCTGTTGCAAAATACCTTTGGTGTTATTTTAGGAGAAAACTGCAGAAAGCAGCCGGCCCAAAACAAGCCATGTCAGGTTTATACAATGCTTAGAACTGCACTGAGGACGCAGGGGCCCTTTATTATAGTATTAATTCATGATGTATATAAATGTCCCAGGATACTGTAATGTATTTACATACAATTTTTTTTTTATTGTGGTGCTGCATTTGTCCACCCAGCACTTCTATAAACAAAGTGCACCTATCTGGCAGGTGTTTCTGATAAAATGGCCGATGTACCATGTAACCTTTTTTCTTCTGTTTCTCTCTCTCTCTCTTTCCAGATTTCAGATGCATTAATAAAGCGTGTGCAGACTTCCCAGGAGCAGTGGGTGAAGGGGGCTCTGGAGCCCAAGGTCTGCCCTGAATTCGCCTTGAGCATCAACACCGATCCTCTAATGCAGAGCATCCTGCAGCTAGACTTCACACAGGGCAAAGGTGCCACACACACACACACACACACTGGTGATAGCATTAATTAACTATACGGTCAAAAACATATTAAACATTGAAAATGCTAATAGGCCTAGCAGTGTGTAAGCCCTGGCCTGATAATGATCACTGTAATTATATATGTGAGATGATTCATCACACTTGTCACGCCTCCATGGTGCAGCAGCCTCTTCTAGTGCTTGGCAATGTGGATCTCTGGTGAGATGCACTGAACTGATTTTAATTGATTTAAATGTTCATATATTTGCACTAGCTGTTTGCTAATGTAATGTGTAGATTACTTTACAGATTTTGCGGCATACTAAAAAGATTTCGAGGGCTCTCATGTGGCACAACTGTCTAATCATAGCCATCAGTGGCAGGAAATCCAAGACAGAACAATAGGCTTTGTTCTCTTTAGGTGGGAAAGATGGCCTCTCCTCTCCTCCCACCACTCATGCTAGCTAGCGAGTGTGTACTTTGCTATTAGCAGTTAACGTTCTTGTTTACGTTTATGTTTACTTAAATGTAATATTCTCCCCTAAGCCTGATGATCTGTCCATGCCTGGCTTCATGTGACTAAGGGCACTTTTCCATAGGTGTACAGGAACTGTGCTGTACCTAAACTATACTAGGATGGCATGAAAGTCACACGGTTTTGTTTCGCTAACAATGTTTCTCATGGATTAGCCATGCAATTCTCTCCCCACAGTTTATGGCCAGTTGTCATCCCAAAACCGCGTCCATGGGGTCATACCAGACAAACGTTTTTCAGTCAATACCGCTTCTGTTATTGTGGTCTTTTATTTTTTATAGTCTTGTTTGAGTTTCTTGCATTTATTTTATTTATTTTTGGCATTGTTTAGCATTGTGATGAACATTTAGCTAACTTGTTAGCGATGTCCTGGTAGACCTTCACATTTCTCTCAGTATTAGAAAACTCAAATTTATCTTCAGGCCTAATAGATGTAGGGCTTCATTGACTTCTCAGTTGTTTGTTTGTATGTCTCAAGAAAAAAAAATAATACTTACAAATTATTACAGAAAAGTTGACTCCATTGCTTTTTTGGAATTCTGTACATCACAACACATTTGCTGCTACATTTCTCTTTTGTTTTCAGTCATAATTTTGTGGAGCTTAGTGGGAGGTATCACATATCACTATTCTTTAATTCCTGATTGTGAATGGAACTGATATGAGATATGGGATATTGGTATTCTGTAAATCTGTTTCGAAAGAAGTGCACTGCCTTGTCTTTCCTAGCCCAGCAGTGCAGTGGACCAGTGGGAAATAAGGAGCCTGTTTAGCTCAAGAGTCACAGCAAATTTCTCAAATAAATTGCTTTAATCCCAAACCTCCACCCAAATAAATGTCCCATAATTCCGCAAAGCTTTGCCTCCACACTCACACATGCTGCGCGTGCTCTGTCCGATATCATCTTTCAGATGGTCAGGAGTCTGCCTTAATGAAACAAATGCATGCAGGGGTCCAGACAGAGACGGAGAGCACAGGAGGTATTTCAGAGCTGCTACCCCCCCTTACAAACTGTTCGTAAACCCCCCTAAAACAGTCCCTGTCCCACCCTGTTCAGGAGCAATGCAGGATTTCAAGTTGCCCTGCTGTGCTGATCCAGGTTCAGCCTTGGCTGTTAAGAACTGAGAAAGAAATGCTATGATTTAGAGGCAGGACTGGTAGTCAGTATTAATCTAGATTGTTAAATGCTAGAACAGTCAGAATCAGAGAACTTTGTTTTTGTGCTTGTTTACAGACTGTAAGAGAGGTATATATATATATAGGGTGACCAGGCGTCCTCTTTTTCCTGGACATGTCCACTTTTTCAGACCTGTGGAATTTTAGAATCGTCCAGGATTTTGGGCTACTTACACATTCGTCGGCCCAAGATGCGCATAAACATATAACCCCCCCCGGACCAAGGCTGTCAACCCGAGATGCGCATATCTTATCCCCGGGAAACACAGCTGAACCTCGGTACTTCTCGGCCCCATCCCGCAACATCCAACCCCCCCACCCCCTCGGAACCACGATTGAGCTGGTACACAAAGTAACACCGCCCCGCCCATAACCCCCATATCCCCGAACACAAAACCCAGTCACCAATAAACAAACACAATCACTCAACTCAAACCCAAAACACCTGAACCTAATGCAGCTCATTCTACCTACAAAGCAACGTTTCAAAATAAAAGTACAAACAAACAATAAACAAACTTTAGTATGGGTGACCCCTAGCGGCCACCCAGTGTCAAACCCCAGACCTGACATGTACGATGCTGGGAAAATTGCGTTGCAAAGGAAGGTGACTATGTGAAAAAGTGATTGTTTCCCAATAAATAAAGTTTTAAAAAGTGCAGAAATGTTTTGAATGGCCCTCATATACTGTATATATATATATATACACATAAAATTACATTTCATTAAAATGACTTTACGAGTTACAACAAATAGTGATTTGGAGTTGTTCTCTGTACCAAGTCCGTTATTACACGTAATCGTGACATAAGTAGTGATATTACAAACATAGTAGCTCCTGATGTGTTTGTTGATCGTGGATCAGGACAGAAGGGCAACTTCCAGCATCACTCAGCCAGTTGTTGCCCCCGTGCATGTTACAGCACTCTCACCTCCCTCTCTCACACCCCCCTGCCTCCCACCCCAGCACGGATTTTACCTCACGTCTGCCTCGCTCTAACCCTGCTGCCGCGTGCTGTGCTTCTGTGCAAATCATTTTGTCTTTTGGCAGAGAACCCCACGGTCCCTCCCGCGCCCCTGCTGCAGCTGGAGAAATGCTGCACACGCAACAACAGCGCCACGCTGGCCTGGAGGATAACTGCAGTCCAGGCTCTGCCAGTGGAGGGCTACGTCCTGGAGCTGGACGATGGAAACGGTGGACAGTATCGGGTACGGTTCTGGATTCACTCTTAGTGACAAAAAAAGTGACACTTACACATTTGTTTAAAAAAAACCCACAATTTTCCACCTACTACAGACATAGGCATGTTCAGAGCCCATGTTCTGACTTGACTTGGTGGTTTAGGACACCGAAGAGCTCTAGGTGAAATATATATGTTATATATTTCAGACTTGTGACAAAAATTCATATTAAATCGTACTGGATTGTTTTTTTTTAATTTCTATAAATGTGGATATATTGAATAAACCTTGAGGGCTACCCTCAGTCATGCAGTTTATAGTATTTAAATCTGCATGTTCATTGTTATTAAATAGCGAATGACCTCAAATATTCATATGAAAATTTGCAGTTAAATGTAAGATCACACAACCGAATTCTAGGCTTGTTATGCTTTAGTTTAAATCATTATTTGAAGTACAGTTTGTCTGTATTTCCTTTTTTTAAACTGTTTTTTAGTATTTTAGTCAAAATGACTGAGATGGGCAGCGCGACACTAGGAGAACAGTAAGAGATGCCTGTGTTTCAGTAAGGGGAGGCCGACCTGCCCACCCACAGCCTGGTTGCACTGTTTTGGGCTCTCAGTCTTGGATGGATGTGGCATTGCAGGGGTATCTAAGTCACGATCTCCTGCCTTTACTGTGTGTTCCCGCTGGGAGTGATGCTCCTCCGAGTCTCCTCTGAGTTAACGAGCTGATCCTGAAACAGCACTGATGTACGATGTGCAGGCTGTGTGTTATTCTGCGCGTCGTTTTGCTCTGAAATTCTCAGTGCAGAAGATTCTCTGATGTTTGGGAGTTCAGAACATTTCGTGTCATCCCTGCATTTATAATTAATGACAAATATGCCGCATATCCTTAGATCATACCAGATGTTTTCTCCATCCTCACTCTCTCCAGCTAGCTCTCTCTAACCCTCTCTCTTTCTCCTCCTGTAACTTTATCCATCTCTCTTTTTCTGTCTTCACTCTCTCAATTTGTTCTATCTTTCTCTCTCTCTCTCTCTCTCTCTCTCTATATATATATATATATATATATATATTCTATGTTAATCTCTCATACTTTCCCATTTGTTTTCTCTTTGTCTCTAACAATCTTCTTAATCTTTTCCTTCTCTCCTTATTAACTTCCTCACTTTCTCTATATCTCCCTCTTTCTCTCTTCCTGTGTCTCTTTCTTCCTTTCTTTTCTCTTTCTCCCTCTATCTTTCTCACTGTTTCCTTTCTTCTCTGTTTCTATAACACAACCACTGTCTTTCTTCTTCTCTCTCCTTCTCTCATGTTTGTCTTTCTCTCCTTCTCTTTTGATCACTTTAACACTCTCTCTCCTTCCCTCTCGCTCTCTCTTTCTTTTCTCGCTCTAACTCTTTCTCTTCCCCTTTCCCTCTCCCTCCTCTCTCTCATTTTTCTCTCTTTCTTTCAATCTCTCTTTCTCTGCTTCTCCACCCCTGTTCTGGTTCTCTCCTCCTCTCCCTCTGTCTCTCAGGAGGTGTATGTGGGGAAGGAGACGGTGTGCACGGTGGACGGCCTCCACTTTAACAGCTCCTATAACGCTCGAGTCAAGGCCTACAACTCCATAGGGGTCGGGGCTTACAGCAAGACTGTGGTCTTAAAGACATCTGACGGTCAGTGGCTGTCTCTCGCCTCTCTTTCGCTCCCTCTCTTCTTCGCTGCTCACACTGCTCCTCTGTCACTAAAGCTCCCCGGCTTTTTCTGCCTCACTGCGACGTCAACCTCGTGGATCACGAAAGTAAAGGACCCCCACTGGGCAGGGCTTTAATCAGGGCCCGAGGAGGAAGCCCCTCTCATCACATCTTGTGTGTCCTGCTGAGAACATCTGAGCATCTGAAACTATATCTGCTATGTGCAAACCTGCTGGGAGGCTAAGGGTCTTAAAGTTTTAAGTGGAGGCCTTAATTTGTAGCGATTAAACCAAATGTAACCCCCCACAACTGCCCACGTTAACCCTTTATTTACCCGTAAAAGGGCTATTTCTGCCTTTTACCCAGCACTTCTCCGCGAACCATGATTTCTATATGCTGAGATTCAATTTGGCACAAAAAGAACGTGATGTAAGAAAAAATATAAAATATATACAGATTTTTATTTTGGACAAGCAGACAGTTAAAAATGCAAAATATACAGGCATGATTTTTTTTCGCATTAAGTAAAAGGGGTGTAACGGTACAGAAAGGTCACGGTTCGGTTCACACTATAGTTCTGACATCACGGTTCAGTACGGTTCTGATACAGCGAAGTTAAGTAACAAA
>JBBPCY010071354.1:0-11981 GCA_037974405.1 Brachyalestes nurse
TTCCAGATGATCAGGTGGTGATCAGTATACTGGTGGTGCTGAATGCTGAGTGGTTGGAACTCCTTTATCTAGGTTCCCTCTATCTTTAGTCAGTAAAAGATTTTTTCCCATTTTTCTTCATTTCATTTGACTGGCAGAAAATTTTAATTTTGCACCAACAGGTGGGTGATTTAAAACAAAACATGAACTTTTGAGCAGTACTGTATATTGGAAGTTGACCCCACCCCCCCCAGAATTAACCATCCAACCTCACAACCTGAACTCATCATAGCAGACTGCGATCGAATCCTCACAACGATGATCAGATATCTGGACTTCCGAATAGAGTAGAGGTTGTTACAGAAGCAAAGGGAGGAAAAGTATTTTCTATTAATAGCCTTAATTTCAGAAGAAATGCTGGTGGCTGGAAACTTTTGGACATTCCTGCTAACCGGGTTCTGCTCACTCAGATGAACAATTCCAGCAGGACGTCCCGCGTCACAAGACTCGTATCACCGCCTTCTGCTTCCAGGAACATGACATCAGGTTCCCATTTCTCCAGTGGCCTGCACAATCTCCAGATATCAACACTATTGAGGATCTTCGGCCCGATGTGGAAGAGGACTGAGGGACGGTTCTCAGTCAGCCAGCTTCCAGCAACCGCACAACTCACGATGCATACAGCCTCTATGAATGTGTGCCCAGACGGATTTGTGATGTCCTGGTCAAAGCATCAGTACCTGACCTCACTAATGCTCTCGAGCAATCAAATCCTCACAGCAATGTTCCAGCATCAGTACCTCACTTAATGCTCTGCAATCAAATCCTCACAGCAATGTTTCAACACCAGTACCTGACCTCACTAATGCTCTGCAATCAAACTCTCACAGCAATGTTCCAACATCAGTACCTGACCTCACTAATGCTCTGCAATCAAATCCTCATAGCAATGTTCTGACAGCAGTACCTGACCTCACTAAAACTCTGCAATCCAATCCTCACAGCAATGTTCCAACGTCAGTACTTGACCTCACTAAAGCTCTGCAATCCAATCCTCACAACAATGTTCCAACATCGGTACCTGACCTCACTAATACTCTTGAACCATCAAATTCTCACAGCAATGTTCAGACCTGACTGCACTAATGCATACCCCCCCTATTAAAACCCTCAGTTTCAGTCTGGATCTACATGTCTGGACATTGGTCCTCGTCCATCTCTTGAACCTGATTGGTCCGATTAAGAGGTGAGGTGTTTCTGCACTGCAGGGGTCCTGGATTATCAGACTGGACTGGAGTTTCCGGTGTGGACAGCAGGGGGACGATGGACCGGCGGGGACACTCTTTAGGTAAAAGATTAAATCCCCCGATTACAAGATAATCAGCTTTTCCTATTCTCCCCGTCACCAGGGGGCCGGGGCAGCAGGGCGCTCACACACTCGCAGGGGTAATTAAAGCTTAAGCTAATGGCTTGGAATTGCCCCATTCAAACCCCCCCCCCCCCCCATCCCACCTAGCCAGTGGTCCCCAGTGATCCATGCTAAAATAGTGGATTGGCTAGAAATCTAATTAACTAGTTACCTGCAGGCCTAACTCTCGGTGTTATGTAATCGAATACAGACTGGCTTGTGCGATTTCTGATGCTAAACGTATGTCGTATACGTACGTCAATGTCCTGTAACGCTAAAGTGTGTGTGTGTGTTGGGTTTATCGTGTATCTGATTGGCCAGAAAATTACACACTTAGCACAAAGACACTGGAACAGTATGCAGCCCAGTTTTTAGGCACAAACTATTATAAAAGGGGTAAAAAGATTCAGGCATCAGATTCTTAACCATTTCATGGAACAACTTTGTGACAAACTGAGGCAGACGACAGGTTTCATTCACCTCCACTGCGAACAGTTCTGACTCTGTGAGTTTCTCCAGAACAGAGCGTTTCACACAAGACTTAAAACTATTAAGAACTGGAGGTGTGAGGATAACAATACAACACACAAAGAGTTACGCAAACAGTTCTAATTGTTCTCGTACACCTGCATCCAGCTCTTCGTGAACGTGGATCAGACTTGAGGACGTGGTTTAAGACACAGTATAACTTACTGAGCTGTAAAAATTAACTGAACAACTTCATTAAGGTGGTTTGGACTTCAGCATGGAGTCAAGTGCAGCAGCACCTTGTTACACAACAGGGTCTGTTTTCTCAAACCACCTCAGGAGCAGAAGCGCTGATATAGAGTTTCTATATTTCACAAATACAGAGGCTTTGTGAACAGCAGCCCTGGTGTCAGGGGGGTTACATTACAGAGCACCTGAGAATTGCGAAATCCCCCCCCGACAAATTTATAGTCTAAACCTTAAATATGCTCTCAATATGCTCATAAACATTTTAATTTCATTTTAAACTCAGCTTAATACATTACCCACGTGGGAAACTGTCAGAGATGCGTCACAGGGCAGCAGCCAATCAGCAGCAAGGAGAAATGAATAACTCTCTCTGTTTGGCTACTTTCAAACCTCCTGCCTCTGAGTAGAGCGGTATTTCACCATCCCAAGACTTGCTTTCTTTCTGTTCTCTCGACAGCACCAAAATATTTATACCGTTATATTTTATATAACTAACTAATTTTACATTAATATTGGTTACCTAAATGAGTAAATTTTGTTTTCCCATTCTAAGGGAACAAATGAACAGGCTACAAAGCACCTAAAGATACAAGGTGCTTAGATAAAGGAGTTCATTAAAAATAAAGTCTGGTTCTTTGGAAGCAAAATATAAGAAACGAGGGGCTGCTTAAGACTTTTGCATCGTACGGCAGGAGGAAGCAGATCATTAAAGCAGGAACGCAGGAGAGGTTCCGGCTCAGTGAGCAGGCAGTTTCCTCCACATCCATCACGCGCCACTACAGCTCACCTCCACTGAGACAGATAATTGAATATTGATCAACAGGCTCAAAAAGGCGACAGGAGGAGGGCGGGGCTACAGATGTGACAGGATGATTGACACACTGCTGCAGAGGAGAGATCACCTGTTAAATTAATACTGCAATTTTTCCCCCCCTCATCTCTGAAGACCACTCTTGCATGTTCCTCTGCACAAAACAAAACATCCCACACAGACAAACCCAGAAATTGATACAAATTTAATTACTTTTCCAACAGAACCTGAACAGATGACTGTCGGAAGAGTCCAAATCCCGACACACAGCATTAAATATCAGACTTTAATCGCCTCGCGTATTGTGGAGGGCCATTTTGGCTTTGATGTTAAGCCTGACTGTTTGGCAGCAGACCTGCATTAAGCCTCAGCTGGGGTGTGTGTGGGGGGGGGGTGTTCTAGCCACAATCTGCAGCTTTTCCTGAACAGTATGAGAGCGGCTGGTCCACAGCTGGTGCGTTTGTCTTTCTGACCCAGGCTTTTAACTGAAGAGCAGTAGAGGAACATCCACCTCTGGATCCACACAAGAAACACAGTCCAGAGTTTCTCGTCTTAAATATGATGGGAGGAACCCGGAGAGTCTGAGACGTCGCTCCATAAGGCAGTTCGATTAAGTTTTTCTGCTTTCCATTCAAAAACAGGTGAAAAGGTAGCGTCAAAAATCCGCATCACTTGATCTCTTTGAAGGCCCTCTTCTCCACATACTTCAGCTTGTATTTCCTCTTGAACCTGCAAAACACGCAAGAGGAAGGTCATAAATCACACCAGACAACTAATCAGTCCATCAAAATCACACCGGACTCAAAGCATTCAGGACTAAAACAGTTCAGGGTTGAGAAGTGAAGGGCTCGTACTTGGCTCTCTCTCTGGGCTCGATCAGGTTCCTCTTCTGCAGGCTCTTAAAGCGGTCTTTGAGGATGCTGCCCTCTGGCTGCAGATGGAAGAACAGGCAGAACACAAATTTATAAACATTTTCCTCTAAAACAGCACCGTGGAAAAGTACCGAGCTACGCTCATTTCCTTCTTAAAAATTGTTCAGTGAAGTTTGTGGAGACATTTGTGACGCATCAGTTTATTTTCAGTACTGGCATCAGAGCTTTGATAAAACTCAATTTCCAAACATCACAATCGCAGTCAAGTATTAATAACAGTGAAAAACTAGCATTTCTTAAACCATTAAATTTAATAACTTAGAAAAGTGTCAATACAGCAAAAAGCAGCAGTAATAAAGCAAATAGTGACATTAATAAAGTTAATAAAGCAGCTCTGATGGTTAGCGTTAAAGTGAAAATTTACTAAATGAATTGTGTGTGTGTGTGTGTGTGTGTGTGTGTGTGTGTGTGTCAAAACTACAAACACACCTTGAGTGTACGGAGGGACCCCGGAATCTCATCGCTCAGCTGCACGTCCAGATCAGGGGTCTGAAACCTGCAAAAAATAAAACAGGTGAGGACATGAAGGACCTACAGCCAGTTAGGGAGTTGTCCCTGCAATCAGAAGGTTGTGGGTTCGATTCCCAACACCACTAGTGACACCACTGAGGTTTGAGTAAGGTACTGTCCCCACACACTGCTCCCTGGCTCCCCTCGTTGGTGGCAGCTCCTGGATTCACTTTGTGAACAATGTGAAATTCTTTATCTGCATTTAACCCCTTCACCCTGCTAGCTGTACTGTGGTGGGTCCCTCCGTGACTATAAGGGGCCACTTTACTTCAAAACAAGCACTGAGAGAATATTCACACTGTTCTGGTCTCAGTTTAGGAGTTCAGGACATCTACCATTTACAGACACTAAAGGGGATCACCACCAATATTCAAAATTCCACATAACTGAGTGTGTTTGATGTGAAACAGTTCATTGTAGAGACTCTGATTTCTTTACAGTGGAGGTAAATGGAACCAGATGTCTTTAAGACAAATCCAGCCATTTTATTCACCATCAACTCCCACTGAAGCTTCACGTGTCTCAACTGCCTGCATGCGGCGATCCATCATGAATGGGTTTAGTTTTAGGACCAAAAGGTTCTCAAAACTACTCAGATCATCATCTCATCCCATAATCATTTCATGGAATAACTTTGAGAGAAGCTTTTAGAGGCAGACGTCTGGTTCCATTCACCTCCACTGTAAACAGTTCTGACTCGGTGAGTTTCTCACAAAACCTGCTCTGGTCTCTATACAAGATTTAAACACTGAATTATGGAGAAATCTGGAAATCAGTGGAGATCTTCTCTAAAGAGCGCTGGTACTAACTTCAGTCTGCCCAGACGCCGAGGCAGGACCTTCTGAGCCTCTTGCTGGGCCTTGCGCCGCATCTGCCTCGTCTTGGTCCTCTGTTCTCTCTTCTTCAGCTCCACTCCAATAGAGCGCAGCTTGAAGAGCTGCTGCCGGCTGTCAATCATCTTTCGATCCGCCTTCTTCTGCAGCTCCTGTTACACAAACGAGGACAAACAGCAGGTTTAGAACTGTGGAGGACTGAAGAATGCTCTGTGGTCTTTCTTCAGCTTCAGTACCTTCTTCCTCTCCGCTTTCTCCTTCTTCCTCTGTTTCTCAGTCTTCTTCTCCTGCTGAGCTGCTGAACCAGCAGCTTCGTCTTCTGCATCTTCAACAGTGTGTTCTGCGTCCTGTTTCACCTCCTCCTCCTCTTCCTCAACCAGACCCTCAATCTGCTCTTTAAAGGTGCTCTCCTACACACACACACACACAAAATGAGGGAGGCCTGAAGCGGTCAAACTCAGGTGGATTAATATATTAATGACTGTGCATCAAACATTATACCTGTGTGGCAACATCTGCTTTATTAATCGCTATCTGACGCGCCAGCTTCTCCTCTGCCTTCAGCTTCTTCACCTCAACCTCATGGGCCTCCAGCAGCAGAGCCTAGAACACACACACACACACACACACGTTTACATTATACTGAACAAAATCACTCAGGCTGCAACCCGAGATCAGACCAGCAGCCGCACTCTGAAGATGCGCTGGGACAGTCTGTCCCCATAAATACAGGAAAACACTGAAAGAAAATTTCACATCTTCAGTAGGAAAAAAAAATAAAAAAATTTAACCTTCAGTGTAAATCAAATCAATGTAATAGAATCTCATTTAAAGTCATTTTTATTTTGAACAACAGACTGTACAGATGGGGGAGTAAATGCACCATTAGAAAAATCTACTTTTGTAAATATTCAGTTTAATGACATATCAGCAACAATGGCTGCGTCATTATGCTGTGGTACCTTTTTAAAAACATCACTACTTTGGCAGTAAAATTGTTCCCACGTTACTCCGAGGAGAACAGAGTAAAGTATGTTTTACTGGCTGTGCTACAAAACTGACAGAACGGGAGAGAAGTGAAAGTGACTGTTCTGTCATAGGTGACCACACCACAGCACCAAATTCTTCCTCTGCATTAAACCATGCACCAAGTGAAGCAGCAGGCAGTCAGGAACACAGAGCACAGGGAGCAGTGTGTGGGGATGGTGGGTACCTCAGTGGTGCCACTAGCAGTCTTGGGAAGTGAACCCACGACTTTTCGCAGGGCGAACACTCAAACCACCGGCTGCTGATACGCAACAATCCATTACTGATATTTCTAATTAATGCCCTTCTCACCCTGTCCGAGTGTGTGTGTGTGTGTATACCTGGTGAGAGAAGAAATCAGGGTTGTAGGACGCCCCAGGAGCCACAACTTCAACAGCAGGAAGAGCAGAGGGCTTCTCATTCAGCTTCTCCGGCCTCTGTGGGAGAAAACACAGATCTTTTTCAACGTCGGGATTAATTTATCATATAAATTTAAAACATCCCGATCGCCATGCAGAGTATGAAGCACAGCAGAGGCGAGACCCTTCGAGCACAGCCACTCAGTCTGTGTTTCTGAAAAGGCAATAAAGTTTTCCAGTGATTACAGTTCATATATGGGCTGTGCCAGACTTTGTTTTAATACACTATTTTGTTATTGACCTACAGAGAATGCTATTTTTCTGCAGTTTTTAAAGCATTTGTTCTGAATGTACTTTGTTCAGAATATTAAAATGCACTTGAATTCACTAGTGTTATGAGAGAAGATATTTAACTGTATAATATTTCAGCCATCTTGCTTTTAGGCTATTCATGAGTTGGGTCAAATAAAATTTTATTTCAAATTTAATTTTCAATTGTGGATTGTTTGAATGCTAAATAAATACTTTCATAGTTTAACAGATTTATTATTTTAATAATAGTACTTTTTTTTTGTCTTCGGCCAAGTGTTTGCTCATTTTCGGTTTCGGTCCAAAACCATCATTTCGGTGCATCCCTAATAAAAACGTAACTCTCAGCCCCTTCAGAGCTGACTGACCATCCACAAAGAGGTTATTCTCACCTTCACCAGCTGCTTCTTGGTCTGCTGGAGGTAGTAGGGATCTGCTGTCTCAGGAGCTGTGAAGGACAGAGGCTGTTACAGCTCATTTTCCCAAAGCAGAGACATGAAACGCTTCATAAACATGGAATTCTTAAATCTGAACAGTGAGATTCGGCTGATTGGACATCAGTTTCCTTGCCTTCACTAGAAACCACCGCCCCACTGTACGTATACATTACACCACTGTAATGTGCTATACATTAACTTCCCTGAATTTTCACCATAAACAATTTTTTTAAAAGCTACATTTCAAATCAGTCTATTTTCTGGATTACTGTAGAAAAATTGGAAGAAAAAAAAGAAACGAGGGAAAACAAAAATGTAAACTCTATTCAGCACGTCTGCGGTGAGAGGAGAACCGAAGCGTAATGTAAGGTTAAAGTAAGTAAACAAGAGCTTCCATCGCCCTCAGATCCTGCAGGACGTTCACACAACGGTCCTGCAGGTCCCAAAAGGTCATCTTCACATTCCCAAAGAAATACTGGGAGCGCAAGGATGGAATCATCACAGGGCATGGAGACATACAAGAGCATACTTAGTCATTTTCAAACAAATACTACCATTAATAAAGCTGAGGAGACTGACACTAATCCCAGGTTATATTAACCCCAGAGTTTTAAAAGGAGGCGTATTAATCCCAGGTTATATTAATCCCAGAGTTTTAAAAGGCGCTGTATTAACAATCCCAGGTTATATTAATCCCAGAGTTTAAAAGGAGCTGTATTAATAATCCCAGGTTATATTAATCATAGAGTTTAAAAGGAGCTGTATTAATAATCCCAGGTTATATTAATCCTAGAGTTTAAAAGGAGGCGTATTAATAATCCAAGGTTATATTTATTCTATGCTATAAAGTAAGACTGAAGTCTGAGGCTGAGGGGACCCTGGACTCACCGGCTGAGCTCCAGAGGTCATAGAAGCCTCTCTCCGGGTCTTTGGTGGTAACTGGCTTCTCCTTCACGGACGCTGCTGCCGCTGGTTTTCGGAGAAGCTTCTGTCGCC
The DNA here is from genome assembly GCA_037974405.1 of Brachyalestes nurse. Classification (NCBI taxonomy): domain Eukaryota; kingdom Metazoa; phylum Chordata; class Actinopteri; order Characiformes; family Alestidae; genus Brachyalestes; species Brachyalestes nurse. The sequence goes on from JBBPCY010071354.1 coordinate 8,318, forward strand.
GTGGCAACACCCCCCTGGCGGCCAGCCTCTCGGCCGTCTGGACCTTGCGGCGCTCCTTCTTAGCATTGGGCCGCTGATGAGCCAAAATACTGAACAGAGAAAGAGGGGGTCAGAAACAAACCTGAAAACAGAACATAATGAAGATCTACAGGAGCCAATAGTGTCCAAAAACTTCTTGTATCAGGCAGTGTGTGTGAAGAGTAGTGCGAGTTTAGATCCTTTATCAGACCGTGTGTGTGTATGAAGAGTAGTGTGTGTGATCAGACCCTTTATCAGACAGTATGTGCAGATCTGACCACAACTTCTCTGCCTCACATTTGATCCTTTCTAAAATGTTCTGCTCTCTATATACATATGTACATTTTCTCAAGTGCTCAGACTCTCCACTGTGACTGAGCTTAGCGTTGCTACATCAGGCCTGTATCTGTGTTTAAGAGAAAGATCTCTTGCCCTCAGATCCTAAAGGACGTTCACACAACAGTCCTTCAGGTCCTAAAGGGTAATCTTCACATTCCCAAAGAAATACTGGGAGCGCAAGGATGGAATCATCACAGGGCATGAAAATCTTCTCTCAGACACAGGAGAACACCTCAAAGAACTCCTGAGTTTTCTAAAAACTCCCCCATAGTTAAGTTTGTAAACAGAGCGGTTCAGGGTGGCTTTGGGGTGAAACTCAGTGGAGGGGAGATATTTCTCTCACAAAATGACCTGAGACTTTGTTCTACCAGAGAAGCTTTTGGTCCTAAAACTAAATTCATTCATAGTGGAGGGATACACGCAGAGAGTTGAGACAAAAATAGTCCCCAAAGAAGTAATTTAGCTCAGATTCTCCATTATCTTACCATCATTACCACCCTTATAAACACTCGATTGTGAACAGCTGGATTTGTGTTGGAGACGTCCGGTTTCATTCAACCCCACTGTAAAAATGTTAGTCACTCTACGACGTTTCACACCAAACACACTCTGAACCCAGTCTGTTCACACAATTGATTAAAATTGTTTTATAAAGCATAGTGTAGAAAAGTGGAAAGTGTGTGATAAAAGTTTCTCTTACTCTTTAGGTGGCGGAACGCGAGAATCTGGCTGGAGGATTAAATCTATCCGCAGCGGCTTCGAGAACTTCCCCTTCTTTCTGACAGGATCTAGAAGAGCAGAGACAGACGAGCGACTGGTTAACGACCGAAAAACATCACAACAGTCTGTTTGGACATTTTAGGACATTACCTGGTTCAGGAACGCTCTCCTTCTCTCCAGTGTCCACAAAGAAGAGGCTGTCATCCGGTTTATCAGCTATCAGACCTCTGTATAAAAAGAATGAGGAGAGCAGGGAGATCAGACTCTACAGCTTGTTTATTCCTCCATGTTCATGACACTATTTTCACAATTCTCGATCAACCTCATAAACCCTGAGTGCTCCTCAGCTCTTCGCCTTTTGGACGAGCTTGACTTAATCAACCAACCAATTAACTGAGAAATCCTGCTTAATAAGTTAATAATAGCTTCACAGGTTTGTTACAGCCCGAATGTCAATCTATGATAAACAAGCTGGGTGACAAACTGTTTTTAGAGAAACAGACAAATAATAATAACAGTAACGTGATATTCAGTAAGAATAATAATCTTTCCCTCATAGATCCTTTATAGTAAAATCATAATATAGCAACCTAAATACGGTAAATACAACAAGGAATTGAACTGCTTAAAGTACAAAGAAAATCAACATAATGTTCAAAACAAATCAGGAAAATACCTTTAGTTACACGGGCCCTGTCACAATTCGCTCCCCGCTCCCTAGTTACTGCACTACGGAGGTTTTTTAAAAAAGTAGCTCCAGCCCCTAATCAGAGCATAACATACCTAACGAAAAGCAGTTTGGGACTTATGTGCACAAATTCAACACATTGTACAGAGCAGGCGTTGGTAAATCAGCTAAACTCAAGTAATTCACCACCTAGGGAGTAGGCAGCAGGTAGCCGTTTGAGACGTAGCCTTTTTCTAACCACGTGACCACCAGCCGTGTATCCCACATGGCCGAGCGAGTTTATCTGAATTTATGAGCATTTAAACATCAATAAGACATTATAATTTCAAACCAGTGTGATTTTCTGACGAAGATAAAGAGAAATAAACTCCTCAGCTGCGAGAGAGAGCTCCTCACCCCGCGGCTCTTTCCTGGAGCCTCACGTCGTCCAGAAACTCTTCCACATCGTTGATGTCGCTATGTTTGTTCCAATTTTTCTTCTTATTTTTGTTCACTCGCTTTCTGCGTCCTGCGCTCCCGCCGCCGTCCGGACCCGAACCGGTCCGCAGCGGGAGAAAGCCCGGTTGGGAAGCGGCCACGCGTTTGTGTCTCCACGCAGCAGCCATGTTTCCAGCAGAACGAAGGGGCGGGGCTATATTCGATATGCCCCGCCCACACACGAAACGTGACGCGCAGGACTGGGCGGTTCTTTTCGATCCGATGCCAAAAACCGATTGAACAAAAATAAATTTACATTTACGGGATTCGGCAGACGCTCTTATCCATAGCAACATACGCCAGTGCTTAAATAGTCCACATCTGTTCTTCATACCTGTGAAGTTTTAAGGGTATGTTAAGTTACACACCTTAACAAACCCTGTCAGAAACAAATAGTCAGAGGTTAGTACACAGTTCGGACATTAGTGAAGAGGGTAAGTGGCCAATATAGGAAAAAATATGCAAGCAATAAGTGTTTTCCACCCTTGTGGGACTAAAAAAGGTTTCTCTTATTTTATCTTATCTTATCTTGTCTTATTGGCATGAGGACTATTTATGTTTAAATAGTGATTGTTATTGTTTTAAATATTTTACCACAAGTAATGACAATTATGTATATTTTTTAAAACTAAATTTGGGACCAAACTAGGTCAAATTCTAATCTACGGCTTAGCAGGTTTAGAATTATGTAACTATGTTAAATATTTAAGATTTCTATCTATCTATCTATCTATCTATCTATCTATATATATATATATATATAAGGTGTTTGTGTGTGTGTGTGTGTGTGTGTTTATCTATATAACTTAGGCTATTTATGTGTTATAAATGCCATTTGTTTTTTGTTTTTGTCAACATCTTTTAATGTGTTAGTATAATCACATAATCTTCATTTCTATACATTTACATTTGAATTATCTATTTATTTATTTATTTACTACTTACTACTTTTACTACTTACTTTAAACTTTGAAGGAGCTTTGAGTCCAAGAATTCCACTCCTGATGTTCCACTGTTATCGGTATATGATAATAAACTTGAAACTTGAAATCAAATAAATCAGTGTGTCCAGAGTGTGTCTGGTGTGAAACGGTTCATTGTAGAGACTCTGATTTCTTTACAGTGGATGAGAATGGAACCAGACGTCTCCAACACAAACCCAGATGTTTTATCCACTATCGACCTCCACTGAAGTTCCACCTGTCTCTGAGTGTTTATATGGATGTTGATGATGGTAAAATATTGAATCTGAACTAAATCACTTTTCTTTGGGGAATATTGCCTCACGACGCCTTGCATGTATCCCTCCACCATGAATGGGCAGACGTCTGGTTCCATTCACCACCACTGTGAGGAGCTCAGAGTTTTTTATTTTATACATACATATATATATATATGTCCAGAAACATTTGCATATACAAC
>JBBPCY010071355.1:0-11980 GCA_037974405.1 Brachyalestes nurse
TTAAAACGTAATTATTATTTTTCTTTTTAAGGTTTTCCTTTCCTGAGTGGTGGTACCTAGAGATCCAGTATGAAGTTTCTCAAGTTAGGTACGCATTTGCGCAGTGAGGACTGAAAACGGGTCCACATTTGTCGTACCACAGACGCCAATTCTTGCTTGCGTACCACTTATGTCAATCCCTGGTTATTAACACAATTAATGTTGCTTAAACTGCGTCTGGCACTGCTAGAAAATAAGATGATATTGAATTGTACACTCCGTTCCCACTGTCCTCCGTGTCCGTTGTTGTATTGTCCTACAATGCAATAGAACAAGAAACAAGCCAGCTCGTCATTACAAAGCTAATTTGTTCTTTGCTCTTTGGAAATGCTCAGTTCCTGCCAGGGGGGGAAGCCGCATGCGTTGAGAAAAAAAAGACGACCAGACAGTCGCTATCGATCTTTGGAGCAACGACCCCACTTTCAACACTTCCTCATCCGAGAGAAGCAACACTTTAAGAAGATTTTTTTTCAGTGGCTATTATTATTCTTTTACAAACTTGTTTGAGAGAAAGCTTGAGCCTGTTCATTTTTGCGAAGTGAAGATATTGATTTACTTATGTTGTTTGATGGGAGCTGCATTGAGTAAAAAAAAAAAAAAGAACTTCTCTAAAGCACGAGCCCGAAGCTTTTACAGCAGACTAATATGTGTGTGGGCCTCTAGGGTATCTAATACTGTGTGTTCTTTGGATTCAGTAGATAAACAAGACTCATAGGCAGATACTTTGTTTATCAGCGCTGAACAACCTTGAAAACTAGGTACGGACGCATATAACGATCTGCTCAGTGACTCATAAGCTCCTGCCACACAGACCAAACTGGAGGTGGCACAGTACTGTGTTTACTTTTCGGATACTGATACCAATACTGAAACCCGTGATATCGACTAACATAAACTGATTCCGTTAGAACACATTTTTCTATATTAAAAATATTTTAAAAAAACTAAGCAGTGAAAATGTGCTTAGAAAAAAAGAACTGTAGTAATACTGTAAGTAGTGATTTCTGTAGTGCTGTATAGTACTTCAGTAATAATCTAAAATACACTCTTGGATGTGCAATATTTACTTGTGTAGTATCTGCTATGAATTGTAGTAAAATAAACAGTTTTACAGTCGTGGTTACAGAGACATTCTTACAGTTATTAGTTACAGAGACAGTCTTACAGTCATTAGTTACAGAGACAGTCTTACAGTCATTAGTTACAGAGACAGTCTTACAGTCATTAGTTACAGGGCAGTCTTACAGTCATTAGTTACAGGGCAGTCTTACAGTCATTAGTTACAGGGGCAGTCTTACAGTCATTAGTTACAGGGCAGTCTTACAGTCATTAGTTACAGGGACAGTCTTACAGTCATTAGTTGCAGAGACAATCTTAAATGCATTAGTTACTGGAGCAACGGAGGGTTAAGTGTCTTGCTCAAGGACACAATGGTAGAAAGTGGGGGGGTTCAAACTTTGTGGTCATCGGGTTCACAGGCAAATGTTTTACTCACTAGGCTACTACCACCCTGCTTCTTGTGAACTCCTTCCTCCACTCAGATCACATGACCTGAAACCTGAGACACTAAAGTTGAGCCCCATGAGCCTCAGATCAAAAAAAGGAGGTTCCTAGTCAGTTCTTCTGGGTCTGCAGTTGAGCTGAGCCTGGGCAGAAGGACAGACATGCGGGCTGTGGGTCAGCGCTGGAGGTTCAGCAGCACCGTGCTGATGACTGCTCTTCTGCTGCTGTCCGAGCTTGGTAAGTGATGGGCATGAGCACACACATTAGTTCAGGAGAGATCATGCACTTTTCAGCTGAGCGATACTGGAGGATGCGGTGGTATTTTCTCGTTGTTTTAAGGTGTTTCGTGGTTTCTAAGGTTTTTTTCTTGCTGTCCACTCGTAGAGCTGTGTTTTTATTTACCATTTAATAAACCACCAGAACTTTGATTCCAAATTATTCCAGCCCACCATTAAATTTTAAAAGTGGTCAATGAAAACAGCAAAAACAACAATCCAGCATTTTACTGAGCCCCGTTGGACAGCACCACGATAGACACTTATCACAAGACACTTTCAAAGACCTGACATACACACACCCACACATACACACTCACACACAAAAGACTTGCTTTAGACTGTTTTACAAACTGGAAAGATATAACAAATATAAAGCCACAGTAGTAAACAGAGTATGAGGAAGGATATTACTAACCAATCACAGAGTAGGAGGCATAGACACTACAAAGTAATCACAGAGCAGGAGGCAGGACAGTTGTAATCAATCACAAAGTAGGAGGCAACAAAACTACTAACCAGTCACAGAGCAGGAGGGAGAACAGTACTAAGCAATCAGAGCAGGAGAAAGAGCAAAATTAGCCAGTCACAGTGTGGGAGGCTGGACATTGCTATGCGGTAACAGTATAGAAGGCAGGACACTGCTAGTCAGTCACAGTGCAGGAGGCAGGACACTGCTAACCAATTGCATCGAAGTAGGCAGGACACTACTAACCAATCACAGAGCAGGAGGCAGGACACTACTAACCAATCACAGAGCAGGAGACAGGATACTACTAACCAATCACAGAGCAAGAGGCAGGACACTACTAACCAATCACAGAGCAGGAGGCAGGATACTACTAACCAATCACAGAGCAGGAGGCAGGATACTACTACCAAATCACAGAACAGGAGGCAGGACACTACTAACCAATCACAGAGCAGGAGGCAGGACACTACTAACCAATCACAGAGCAGGAGGCAGGACACTACTAACCAGTCACAGAGCAGGAGGCAGGATACTACTAACCAATCACAGAGCAGGAGGCAGGACACTACTATCCAGTCACAGAGCAGGAGGCAGGATACTACTAACCAATCACAGAGCAGGAGGCAGGATACTACTAACCAGTCACAGAGCAGGAGACAGGACAGGCAGTTTTCTGTCATTCCCTCATTCCCTTATTAGAATGCAGTTTCCACCTGCAGCCATTAGAGGGAGTTCATTTTGCAACCTGTCACCAGCAGACAGACAGACAGACAGCGTGTGTGTGTTTTGTGTATGTGTGTGTGTGAGAGAGAGAGAACGAGAGTGAGAGAGCAGGTAGTGTGCAGGCTGGATTAGCATGAGAATGGTGCTGTGTTATAAAAGAGAGGGGGAGAGGTTTCTGTCCCCCGTCACACACGCCCGTGCTCATGTCTCTGTGTCCCGTGTGTGTTCTCTTTCTATGCCCTTTTGACTGCAGTCCTGCTCTTCTCTTCTCTGTCCCTCCACTTTGAATATCCTCCCCTTCTCCCTGTCCCCACAGACGCTTTGAACGCCATGGACAACCAGGCCACCTTCCTGTACTTCGCCTATGGGAGCAACCTGCTGAAGGAGAGGCTCCAGCTGAAGAACCCCTCAGCCCGGGTTCACTGCGTTGCCAGGCTTCAGGTACAGCCTAGTTTGTCCAGTGAACACACACACACACACACACACACACACATACACACGTCACTTCTCAAGAATTCATGTCCTAGTGATACAGTACAACACAAGAAAATATTTACATATTTGTGTATAATTCACATATGATAAATGGCATGGATGAACATCAGTAGGCCATTGCAGCTCCAGTGTCGCTCCTCCCTCAATGTGCAATGTATCTCTTCAGGACTACAAGCTGGTGTTTGGAAACCACAAGGGTCTGGCGAGTGATCGCTGGCACGGCGGCGTGGCCACTATAGAGCACAGCCCAGGGGATGAGGTGTGGGGGGTGGTATGGAAGATGAACATGGCAGACCTGGAGAGTCTGGACAGGTACGGAGTCCCAAGGTCCTTGAGAAGCTGGCTCACTGCATCACACAGCGAGTGGGAACAGGGGTGGATGTCAGCCATGGGGAAAACGGCTGCATTTTTTATTAGGAACTTATGCTCCAACTCCTCTCAGAGAACTCTGTTTTCCTGCTCCCACCCTGTTCCTCTGTCCCCTCCCTGTTCCCACCCTGTCCCCTCCCTGTTCCCACCCTGTCCCCTCTTCCAAGCCTGTTCCCACCACGTTCCACCGCTCCCACCCTGTTCCCTCATACAGACCCTGTTCACCCACTCCAACCTTGTTCCTCCATTAGCACCCTACTAGTTTCCCTGCTATCACATGGCATGTGACACAGTGTTGTTTACTGTCAGTGAAGGGAGCATCATTCAGCTGAGCTGTGAAAGTGGGAGATTTATGGCAAGTGTTGTTTTTCTGACCCTGAATGAATATGGACTTTAATGATACACTTCATATATCTGTATGGGATGGGTTTGTCCCTGTCCGTGGGTGTGTGTGTGTGTGTGTGTGTGTGTGTGTGTGTGTGTGTGTGTGTGTTTAGGCAAGAGAATGTGAGGTTGGGGGCCTACAGCCCAGTGGAGGTGTCCGTGTGGACTCCTGGTCAGGAGCTAAGCTGCCGGACGTACATCATGAACAGCTGTGTCTACGCACCACCGTCTCCGCAGTACCTGAAGGTAGACTCTTCTTATGTATACGGTTTTATTGGCGTCAGCTCAGGGACCTCCGCAGCCTTAAGAATAGAGGAGCCTACTAGTTCATTCATATTGTTTTGATCTCATAATAACTCACAGACATAAAAACTTACTACTAGACAAGTTTTTTTCTGCAGACCTGAGAAAGTGTAGCATAACATTAGGACCATTTTAGATCTTTATATCTTGTGCAGAATTTAATATGATTCCACAGTTTTGTACGCCAGTCTTTCAGCTCAGTCCAGGAGCATTTTTGCATGTGACGTCATTACTTAAATAGTCGTCTGTTTGGGGTTTTGTGACGTGGCACGTTTCCCTGCTCCCACCACTGCCCAACAACAGTGTTGTGCTGTTTTTTCTGGCGTTTGCCGCTGCTCCCTTTTGTGTGGGAAACACAATGGGCTGTGGGCAGTAACTCGGTCAGTGGCTGCTGGGCTTATTCAGTGGAGCTGCCCTCCAAACCCAGTTCTGTATTAAAGTGAAGCATCTGGAATATACATTTCACCCTCGTATCCCCTGCTGCTCACACCATGTTGCCCTGCAAAGTGCGCCTGCTCGGCCTATCACCACAGAGCCCTCAGCCGGAGGACTCGACCACGGCTTCTGGACTCTTCCTGTGGCCTGTTAAAGCTCAAATGACTCCGGAGATGAAAAAAAGCAAGCCAAGTGTGTGTGTCCCGGCTTTGTGACTGAAGCTTTGTGTGTGTGTGTCATGTGTGGCACATGCCATCTAGGGTTTTTTGTTCTCTGAGGTGCACAGCTCTGTGGCTGAATGCACATTTGGGGACTTTTCAGCTGTTCAGGTTAAAGGAAAGACAGTCTACACAGAAGCTCACACACACCTTTCTTTAAATTAGCACTGGAGATCAGTTAAGCAACAAGTAACTTGTTGGCATGATGCTAAGCCATCACACTCTCTCCTCAGAACGCGTAAAGGTTGGGGTAATATTACTCTCCTTTTGAGGGGGGGCATATGTTATAGAAAACAGTGAGTGAGCAGTCAGTTCTTGTAGTCGATGTTGAAGGCAGAATAATGGGCAAAAGGATTTGAGACACTTTGCGTGAACGCATGAACATCTCTGGCAGGTCTTTTGGTAGATTCCTGGGGTGCAGTGGTCAGAATATATCAAAAGTGCTCTAAGGAAGGAAAATTGGAGAACTGGTGACAGGGTCATGGGCACCTGAAGTTCTGGGGAGCGAAGACCAGCCTGTCTGATCTGAACCCACAGAAGACCTGCTGCAGCACCCCCTAATGTATATGAGGCTGTGCAACTCCAGACTGGTCAGAGTGTCCATGCCGACCCCTGTTCACCCCTGAAAGCTCTTACCACGCACATCAGTACTGAACCAATAAGCGATGGAGGAAGGTGGTCTGGTCTGGTGGTCTGGTCATGTGGATGACCTGGTGTGTGTGTGGGGGTTGGTTACTTGTGGAAGAGATGGACCAGGGTGTACCATGGGAAGAAGGCAAGGCAGTGCAGGCTGTGTGATGCTTTAAATTATGTTCTGTTAGAGAACCTTCACATGGATGTTCCTTTAACATCCAAACACTGCAGACCATGGAGACATTGTTTCCTAATGGCAGTGTCCTCCTTTAGCAGGATGATCAAGCTGTGGGTCTGAAATAATGTGCAGCTTCTTAAGAAGCTGTGGAGAAAATGAACCACATAGAACAGAAGAAGATCTGCAACAGAACACCCAAATTTACTGTCTGAGATGTGGAAGAAGGTTTTATGGACTGATGGAGGACTTTACAAGAAGCAGGACAATTAAAATAAAACTGAACCTAAAATAAGACTGGATACACTGAACCATTTACATAAATTTTGTCTGCTTTTTTCTAAAGGTAAAAAAAGAATAACTTCTGCTGATCATTTGCTTTGACTGGAAAAATGTGGTCTCTGACTTTTGTACAGTTCTGCATTTAACAGTAAAAACTGGACTAAACTTTTCAAGGCTTCCAAGGCATACTTTACCGGCAAGAAGTAAATGAATATATGAAGATAATCATATATCAGCACTGCTGACTGTACATCAGTTGTTGTTCATAAATGTTTTTAAGTAGTGTATATTTATTGGATTACAAGCACAGTGTTAATGCTAAGCTCTGATACTGCCTCTAATGCAACCAAGCTAGCGATAGGGTGCTTTCACTTCCCACCTTGAATTTACAGCTCTAGCTGAAACACACAAACACAGATATTCCTTACAGTTTTACAGCAAGTCTTTCAGTAAATATATACAAATCAAAGTAGCGAAAAATGTTAATCTATTAGTTGTGTAATGTTAATTAATGCAAGTCAGTTGGACTAAAAGCTGTTAAACAAAACCTAGCTGTTCAATCAGTTGTGTTTAGTTTGATTACAGGCATTTTTTACTCCATGAATGCACATTACTAACTAAAACATGCACACATTCATGCTGCTGGTGTGGGTTTCCTCCCTTTCAGTGATATTAAAATAGCAATTAGCTGTCCCTTCTGGAGGATCATCAGCCTGCAACTTAATTAGATTATTTATCAGATTATCCATTTTATTATTTATGATTCTTAATCTTTGTGTTGTGTATGATTCTTAATCTTTGTTGGAGTGATTGATGGTTTCAAAGCTTAAAAATGACAATTTACCTTTAAAAGAGTTTTTTTTTAAAGGAGGAAAGGAAAAGTTGAAAATTTCTTTAATGACAAGTTTCATAAACAAATGTGCAGAAACTACCTGAGCACTTGTTTGTCCCTGATGCTGCAGGTGATTGTAATGGGGGCGGAGCAGAACGGGCTGCCAAAGGAGTACCAGGAGAAGCTGAAGGCCATAGAAACCAACAAGTACGAGGGTCCACTGCCTGTGATGGAGGAACTGGAGCGAGCTCTGAAAAACTCCAAACGTAAAAAAAAGGACCGCTCTGATGCTTAATGAAGAAATAACTGTGAAATTTAAAAATAACTGTATAATTACAATATACCAACAGATTAAAGCATAAAAGGAGAAATTAAACAGCTGATCTTGTGAATGTCCATTTATGTCATTCTGAGTGAATATCTGGAGAACTTTGTGATGTTTCGTAATAAAATAAAACCCCACAGGTGTTTTAAGTTTACTGTCAAGAGAATCTGTATTATGTGCTTTAATACGCTGTTATACATTTATAAATGCTGATTTATTCTCTCTGATGCCCTGAAATTGAGTTAAACAGAATGTCATGACAGAAGGAGGAGCATTTCATAACCATAAGCATTTCATAAGCCACAAATCTGCACAGCATGTGGTACGGAAACTCTGCAGTTGTGACAGACACCTTACATCACCTTTTTAACTGTAGAAAATGTTAATTATTTACACATATTTTGAAGAATTTATACTTACAATTTTTATTGTTAAGAATTAGACGTGTCAGTGGAACAGCTTTTTTCTCATTTCATGTTCATTTTGACATAAATATGTCATTTTTACTCACCTTTATTTTTTTTAAGTGAATACACATTTTGAATAACTGAGCAGGCCTATTTGAAATGACTGATTTCACAACATGTTGCAGTCCTGTGTACTCCTGTTGCCCCCTTCTGGTTGATTTCTGTACTACACCCATGATTTCAACAGTAGCTGGAATTATTTTTTTTATTACATTGCTTTTGGTATTTTAACACATCTACCTATCGATTTATCTATCTATCCATTTAAAGAATTAGGCATATAACCTTTTAGAACTTTCATCAGTATTATCTTTTAGCGTTTTTGTTTCAACTAAATTGTGTATTTTGACATAAATGTGTAATTTCATGAAATAAATATCACTTTGTAATTCTAAAACAGACAACGTTATTCTAAATCTGAACATGTGCTCATTTTAGTGGGGGCGCTAAACACTTTGGGGCAGCTGGTAGCCTAGTGGTTAGGGAGTTGTCATTGCGATCAGAGTTTGTGGGTTTGAAACCTAGGACTGCTAGGAAACCTAGGTACTGCTCCCACACGCTGCTGCTCGGGCACTGTGTTCTTGGCTGCCCGCTGCTTCACTTGGTGAATGGGTTAAATACAGAGGAAAAATTTCGTGCTGTTCACACTGTGTGCTGTGGTGTGTTCACATTTGACAAATAGACACTTTACATTCTATTACTGTATTCATGCACCTTCTGCATGAAGCCTAAATCTTCACACACTCAACTGAAACCGGTTCTGTAATCAACAGGGTCGAACTGACCATCTGGCGTATCGGGCATTTTCCCGGTGGGCCGACGCAACACCCTATCTTCATTTATTTATTGGGGTGACCAGCGCATAAGACTCGTAGACTGGCGGTCCAGTCGACACTGGGACGCTCAACCAACCTTTTAAACACCACCACAGCTTTCGCTCTGGTCCCTGTGCCTGTGCAATACGTTCGCCAAAAAAGTCAGCAGAGGAGTTTATTTCATGACCACCGACCCTGAAACACTGTGAGAGAAAAAAAATTGGCACTTCAGGCCAAATGTGCCGAAATTGTGTAAACTTGCAAAAACCATAGACATTTAAGTTTGTTCTTTTATGTCTTTTATGCTGAACTAAATTGCCATTCATCAACATTAACAGTGAGAAAGCAGTTAATTATATATTATTAGTAGCGGGGAACGCAGCTTTTCTGCATATTTGTGAACAATATACAGACATGAAAGACATCCAAACTTTTTTAAATCTCTCTCTCTCTCTCTCTCTCTCACGTGCACACATACAGAATGCCCTCTTTTTTCCCAAATATTCATTAAAAGATTCAGCCGCATCATTTTTGACTTGGTAATTTCACAAGTTGAATACTACTTTTATTGAATACCACTTTGTTGGTATAAACATTCATGGGAGTACAAAGATGGGTGGTGTGTGTAACTGTATGTTGTGGGCTGTTCTACCCCAAAATGCCAGAGCCTTTTTTGTCCCAATCTTCCCCTGGTAATGAGACTCGCTTGTACAGTTTCCAATTCTTTGATGGTCTAGAACCATGGACTGGAGTATGTTAACTAGGTGAAACATCTTTTCAACAATTAGCTGTGAGCAGCTAAATGAGGGTGGAGGAGTTACAGAGTTGCAAGCATTAAAAGCTTAAATGCCAAAAAAGCAAATTATAACTAAAACAAACTGCTTACAGGTAGACTGTGTAGCTTAATGGCTGACCTGTACTGAGTCCAGGCCAATCCAGTCGAGTTCAGTCCTCCATCTTAGATGAGCAGGTCATGTCCTGCCTTACTGTCAGTCAGGTTCTGACGTCCTACAAAACTCGGGGGCAGTTTGGTGGTACATGTGCATTTGAGGTGGGGCTATGTAAATAACCATGCATAGATATTAGGTCCATGCCAGCAAAGCCCAGGATGTGTAACACAATTGTTTTTCTAGTTATTTTACATTTTTACTGTATATTATACTCATATTATATTATGAGTACAAAGAACGCAAAAACTATGTTTGATCCGGGACTTAAGGTCGTGACCCCCAAATAATGAAGCGGTGAATCAACTGAACCCATTTACGACATCTAGTGGTCAAACTTGTGTAACTGCATAGTAAAAGAACACAGGAAGTTGATCATATTTTTATTTTATATTGTATAAAATCCTAAAATAAATGAACCTAAACTAATACAGGATTGACCTTAATATCGTAGGAGTCCGTATTATATTTTCATCACTTACGATAGAATTTGTGTGTAAAGATGAGGCATATGTGATAATATAGGTAACAAATTAATACTATCCTAAAGAAATGCAGCTTATTCTAAATAAATTAATTTAAAACACGGTAACCTGGAATTTGCAGGTAACCTGGAACTGAACTTATCGCCCCCTAACGGGCAACCATAGAAACAGTTCAGGGCCTTCCCAAAGGCTCCTAAACCAAACAATTAATTATGATGTAAAAATTCGAGAAAAGACAAAATTCGTTCAAACTGATGCCTGAAACAAAAAAGAGGGCAAAGCTCTATTATTATTATTATTATTATTTGTTTTTTTTTTTTTTCACTATCATGATTATATTATTTCTAATATTATGGTTCCTCCTCTTCTTCTCCTTCCTCTTCTTCTTCTTCTCCTCCTTCGTCTTCTTCTTATTAATATTATTATTACTATCGTTGCTGTTTGTTTAATGTTTTTTTCTTCCAGACTATTTCTACAAAGTAAAACTAAGCTTCTTATTCGAATGTTTCACCTTAAATGGTGCCGAATGTAGAAGCAGCGTTATTTAAGGCGGAAGGAAATGGAGGGCGGAGGGAGGAGAAAGGACGAGAAAGGAGGGAGGAGAGGGGGAGATAGGAGGGACAGCAGAAGAAAACAGAAAGACTGAGAGACTCACACAATCACTTTTCAGCCATTTCCCGCGGTTACTTCCTCAAAAAAAAACAGTTACAACACACCCATACATACACACTTACTCACGCATACACACTCTTTCTCTCACACACGCAGCGCTGAACTGTAGTTTCACTTTCTATTGTTTAAGAGGGATTTCCAGGTTCTGAATGATTTCTCGGAAATACTTGAAGGACTCATCAGGTGTGTGTGTGTGTTTGGCACCGGAGTGAAGACGGCATGAATCTGAACTCAGTGGTAGGCGTGAAGACACAAGTCAGCTGACAGTGTGTGTGTGTTTGTGTGTGTGAAGGTTATGCTGATGGACGGAGCTCCAGCTCTCAGGTTGCTCACGCTCCACCGAGAGATCCTGGTGGAGCAGGTGAAGAACACACAGTGTATCTTAGACAACCTGAGAAACAACGACTTCATCTGCAATGAGGACATCGAGATCATACAGAGGGGGGCTACCAAAACTGCCCAGGTGAGACACACAAACACACACATAATAATAATTTAAAATGTCTTTGCAGCAAAACTTTTTTTGCACAGTTCATGTGCAATATAACCTAATATGCTGTGGGGAAAAAATGAAAAATTCTTCAGCAAGAACAACCACAGAACTAAGTCCATATATAAGGTGCAGTTTAAGATAATGTACATACAAGCGCAGGCATCAGAAGCATTTTAATGTGCGGGGGACCCACTGTTGGGGGATCTGGAAACGGGGGTGGGGTGGCTGGGTGTGTGTGGGAGTGATAGATGTAGCAGTGTTTTCCATTAAAACCTCGGAATCTCACGTGTTTCATTCATACAAATCGTTGGGTGCATTAGTGAGTGGTGGGACAAAACTAATGGGGGACACACATCTCCCCCTCATTTAATGGTTCTGGTGCCCATGCATACAAGGCATCTCCAGCCACAATTAAAACCTAGAAGTAACAATAGAACCACATCACATGATTTCTCCAATACTACAAGTGACAAACTCAGCATCAAAGACCATTTTGTCAGGTAGTTAGTTAGTGGGTCACAGGTAGACGTGCTCAGTTTGCGACTGAGTGCCTGGTGCAGTGTGGCGGGCCGCTGGCGCTGGTACTAGCTCTTAAATGCTTTGCGTTGAGGTGATGTTTTAGATCTGATACACACACA
>JBBPCY010071356.1:0-11980 GCA_037974405.1 Brachyalestes nurse
AAGAAACACAGCGTCCCTTGCGTGCACGCGCTCTATACGCAATTTACGTAGGACTTCCGTGAAATCCGTGCGGCCGCGGACACGGGAAACATAATAAATGTGTGCTGTATATATACCGCCTAACAGAAATGGCTATGCCAGTGTCCGCCTGCTGATTTCACCCACACAGTCTATCCACGTTTGCTCTCCTGCAGCATAAATGGCTCAAAACATTAAACGTGCGCGAGACGTCAGTGAAGACACGCTCTGTGCTCTACTTCTGTTCCTGTAGGTCCCGGATGTCGGACTGAATTTCGGACTGAATTTCGGACTGCAAAAATACGTGTTTTTTAAAATTCAAATACTTTTGTCACTAATTTACAGACTGAATTTCTGACTGATTTTCGGACTGAATTTCGGACTGAATTTCAGACTGAATTTCAGACTGCAAAAATTCAATGTGTTTTTTTAAAATTCAAATACTTTTGTCACTAATTTACTTCCATAGCGGCTCTCACTCTGATTCACTAAAAAGAATCGGCTCTTCTGATTCACTAGAAAGCATCGGCTATTCTGATTCAAGTTCGGACGCCTCGGCAGAAATACACATGGGAAATAAGCTTATAAAAGGGAGATTTTATGTTTAGTACAGATAAATACTGGATGTTTGAGTTTGAGTTGTACATTTTCACTAGTTTGATAAGGTTTTTAAAAAGACAAAGGCTGTTAGTTTATTTTTATTTATGTTCTTTTCTGAGCCCTTTAAAGACATGTCTTTGTGTTAATGTTTTCTGAATAAAAATTCCATATACATTATACCTGCACCTCATTTTTTCCACTTAAACCATAATATGATGCGTTGCTTAAGTGGTAAAAGCTATTCTCAACCTCAAAATTGTTTTTTAATGTAACTTATGTCTGTGATTGTTCTGTCATTTGACAGATCGGAAGAGAAGATTGAAGTAGGTTCAGATAGAAGGACTTTCTATTGAAAATGTAAAAAAAAACTAGTAAACTAGTTCATTTTTGAGCTGTGAACTTTGTTCAAAAATTTTAAAAATGAACTATGAACGTGAACTACTTCATTTTTATTTGAATGAACTGTATTTTGAACTAGTTCTTTTTCAGTGTGAACTAGCACAACACTGTATATATATATGATAGATAGATAGATAGATAGATAGATAGATAGATAGATAGATAGATAGATAGATAGATAGTTAGTAAGTTAGTTAGTATCCAACCCCAAGTTCCACAGTCACAATCATGATTATGGGACTATGTAGTCCTCACATAGAGCAGAATACATGGCCATACACACACACATACCTGAGAGTGAACGTTTTTCTCTCACTCTCCAACTCCTGCTCTGAATACAGGCTGGTGCTGACTGATATTCCAGAACCTTCCAGAAGGACAGTCACACTCCTCGGCAACAGCTCCCTGGTTTCAGCCGTAAATGACAAGGAAAGGTGTTGCCCATAACTCAGCAGTTGGTTCCCTATAAACTTTTCTATTTGACAAGACAAAACAGAAAATAATATTCTTCTTTACATCCCATTAGGATTAAATTCAGAGCAGACTGTAAACATAATTTGGCACATATTAATAGTTAAATTTGTGTAAGCAGCAGCTGGGTGTTCACTGTGTTCCATGCTTTTGGAATAGCCTTTGTACCAGTGGTCAAAAGCCAGATTTGTTGTTTCAGACTTTATACTTGTATTAAAACATGATAACTACATTAGATTACATGATTGCTATGCGATAACCACAATTGTATTCTTTCATAGCTATTATTTTAAGGTTGGGTTTTAAACATTCACCTATACTTCAGCCAAAAAATAAGAGAAATTATGTTTTTTTGTCAAAATACCCAAAAGTACAGTTTTACGGTATGAAAACTCACAGTATTAAGACACAGCTTCTTGTCCAACATCAGTAAATCATAAATGCTCTACAGAATGGGCACAAATTCCCAGATACACACTCCAAAATCTTGTGGAAATCCTTCCAAAGGGGCGACCAACTTTTTGTATTTGAATGCAATGTCACTGAAATCCCTGTTGATGTAATGGTCAGGTGTTTCAATACAAAAGTTGTCCAAAAGTTTGCAGACATCTGCTTATCCAATGTTCCTTCTGTAATGAAGGGTATTGATAAGGAGACTGTTCCCCTTTACTGCAGTAACATCCTCTACTATTCTGGAAATGATTTACTCCAGATGTTGGATAATTGCTGTGATTGTTGGATCGCATTCAGCCACAAAAGCTTTAGTGAGGTCAAGCACCAATTGTGGATAGTGCAAAGGCAACTTATATTCATCTTAAAGGTATTGAATGGAATTCCATCGCACCATGCTGGGTAACCTAAGCATCATCCAAATCCATTGGGTGTGCTTTTCTATGGAGGGTGTTTGTGTGCAGTTGAAGGGCTGTGTCAGCAATGTGTGCACCAGTACCTGGAATGACTAATCAGATATGTTGGCAAACTTTTCAGATATAACTTACAATATGAAAGGCAAAGTAAAGAGACTGCTAGTGGCTACAACCACACTCCATGGACTCTGACCTGTGGACATATCTATTGGGCATATGTAGCTATGAGACAAGCATTTCTACAATGCAAAGCAAATCCTAATTAATCAAGCATTACCTTGAGCTGGGGTGATCCCAATTAAACAATGTAATGATATGTTTGTGTGTGTGCATAAGGGTGTAAGTATGAGAGAGAGAGAAAGACTGTGCAAATATGGAATGATATTTTTTGTTAAATCCTCTGATTCACTGTAGGGAGAGGCCTCATGCCCGCATCCTTTGCTTTGCAGACACGTGCAACTGCGTGTGTGTGTGCGTGCGCACGGATAAGAGGATGGGTATAATCACCACTCATCTCCTCCTGCCTCGTTAAAGGGCATTAACAAGACTTCAAAGAGGCCCCACAGCATGCACCCTCCCTCTAACACACACACTACGTGCAGGAGAGTAGTTGTTTCCACACACAGCATGTGCTCTGTGCACAATATATCTGAGGAACTTTGGATTGTAAAGTGGATCATTGTATTTATTTGGGGTGTACATTTGGGCTGTAATAAGGATACATCAGACTTGAACTATTAAGCAGTTTTGTGAGATTGAAGCTTTTCATTAGTTCTAATGTGCTGTCTTTATAGTGCAAATAAAAGGAGGCGAATGGCTGTGGTTGTGTTTGGGATTATTCACACACGTATGCCACTGCTCTGCCTGTCAGCAAATGGACTGGTAATTAGCATTAGCTGGGCCTACTCCTTCGGCTTCCAAGTCTGCCTTTTTATTTATGACAACTATGTTTATTCAGCATGTTTATTGTAAAGCTACATGTCACATGCATAATGTAACAGGTAGTTTAGTGTCCTGGCCCAGGCACCGTAGGATGGGCAGTGCTGCGAGTTCCCTTCTCCATTACATTACTTTCAGGTTGAATTCAGGTTGATTGAATGCCTAATGAAAACCCCAATAGTGTGCAGATGTGACACGGCTCTTTCTTGGCGTCTGGGTTAACCATTATTAGAAGGCTGCAGGCAGGTGTTTGCGCCCAAAGTAAGGTGAAAAATTTTGAATTTGGGTGCGTACAAATTAATTTTTTTACTACAGCAAAAAAAATTGTCAAACCCTGAATATAATAAATCTAAGCCATTTTTCCTGTTTACAAACTGGACCTAATAAATTACATACATTTAATCAGAAAATCTAAAAATAAAAAAGCAATCAGGACTGTATCCTCTTTGGATGCCTTTTTTAACTGATGTGCAGACATTGTACTGAAATGCTATATATTATATTTGGAGTTAAGATGACAATCTTTGACTTTGCAGTATCTCTGGCTATATATACTGTATATTAAAAAAAAATCATCTCCAGCACAGCAGAAGCTGCCGCTCACTGTCACTTTTTATCTTGCTTTAAAAATACCCAAATTACTTGTTTGTTGTGGTGTCTCACAATCAAAACATTACATTCTCGTTAACAACCACCTGTATTTCCCTACAAATGTGACAGTGACATCTTCATTTAAACACTACGGTACTGCTTTTCTTTTGGACAACGCTCGATTCAGTCGCTACATGCAATTGATTTACTTGAATGATATTTCCCACACTTTGCTGAAACCATCTGCTATTCTGTCGTCTTTTATTACAAAACTGTGATTAATTTTATGGCAGGCTGCTGTGCCACAGAATGCCCCCCTGCCTAACTCTGGCCATCCTACAGACAGCAAACATACACCACTTACTCATATCTCTTCCTTATTGATGCTGCAGAAATTATTTTGAGTTGGGCTGTAAGGAAACAATTCTAGATGGGGGGGGGCATTTCATGGCAGGCTGCTCTGCCACAGAATGCCCCTCCCCCCCCAACTCTGGTTGGGAATATCCTATCAAGTTTTTTACACACTCCAAACAACAATACAATAAATAACCATAATGTGCAGTTATTATAAATTCAACTCATGCTATTTACAAGTTTCTACAGTCTTGATAGGGGGGGCATGGGGCAAAAATATTTAGTTAGTTATTCAGTGCTTCTAACTTCTAACCAACCAAACTTCTCTTTAGTTTGCAGAAAAAAATCTTATTGGTGAAACTTTAAGTTTTGACACCACCAAAGAAGAGGTGAGCAAAATGAGGCTGGATATAGCCACCACCCTCCTCTGGGAATCTGGTGTGTACTTTTTTTGTCATAGATTATCCCGTTCTGTAAGACATGAATTAACAAGAACAAACTTCATAAAATCTAGCATTTTAATATACTATGTAGAAATAATAATTAATAAAAATTCATTAGTATTACATGTTTACAATATACTTCTAGGTTAATATGTAACCTCTTTTTGTTTTTTTCAGACAATCTCAGCAGCATGTGCTATTGTTGTGGTAGTGAGGATAGAGACTCACAATAAGTAACTTCAAATTAAAACCTCGGGTGGCGATTGTTGCATGTCATCCCACCCTGTCTCTCCCTCCCATTTCCTGTCACTCTCCACTTCCCGATGTGTAATGCAGACCAAAATGCTATTAAAACACACATAAATATGTATGTTTGCGAGTGTGTATAAATATATATAAAAACTGTTTTGCTATTTCAGAGTACTCTCTGCAGTACATTCTTTAAACCTCAGTCGTGGTATACTGCTGTCGAAAGAGTAGACACAGATTTCAATACATCTCAGAAAAACCATTTATGTAATTATTTATTTATTTATTTACAAATACAAGACATTCGTGTGCAATGCATCCGCCATCCTCAATCAAGACTGTAAAAACTTGTAAATAGCATGAGCACTTAAAAAAGTTGAATTTATAAAAACTGCACATTATTGTTATTTATTGTTTTGTTGTTTGGAGTGTGTAACTATTTTTTTTCCTTAATTTTGTTTGCGTTGTTTAATGACTGTAAAAAAATTGAAGTGTTAATTTAATAATTACTGGACGAATTTTTCTTACAATGCTGTTACTGTTAATTTTATTGATCTTAAAAAAGCTTTTTTTAAATTTCTGTGTATTTTTTTTATTTAGTTCATATAAATCTTAGAGTAAATTCCAATCACAGTTGAAACTGCAAGGCAGGGGGCATTCTGTGGTACAGCAGCCTGCCATGAAATGCCCCCCCACCTAGATTTTTTTCCTTACAGCCCAGCTCAAAATAATTTCTGCAGCATCAGTAAGGAAGAGATATGAGTAAGTGGTGTAAGTTTGGTGTCTGTTGGATATTCCCAGCCAGAGCTAGGCCGGAGGGGCATTCTGTGGCAGAGCAGCCTGTCATGAAATGCCCCCCCCCCCAGATTTTTTTCCTTACAGCCCAGCCCGAAATTATTGCTGCAGCATCAATAAGGATGAGATATGAGTAAGTGGTGTAAGTTTGATGTCTGTAGGATATTCCCAGCCAGAGTTAGGCAGGGGGGGCATTCTGTGGCAGAGCAGCCTGCCATGAAATGCCCCCACCTAGATTTTTTTCCTTATAGCCCAGCTCAAAAAAAATTCTACAGCATCAATAAGGATGAGATATGAGTAAGTGGTGTAAGTTTGCTGTCTGTAGGATATTCCCAGCCAGAGTTAGGCAGGGGGGCATTCTGTGGCACAGCAGCCTGTCATAAAATTAATCGCCGTTTTATAGAATAGCAGATAATTTCAGCAAAGTGTGAGAAATATCATTCAAGTAAATCAATTGCATCTAGCGACTGAAGATAAATCAATTGCATGTAGCGACTGAATCGAGCGTTGTCCAAAAGAAAAGCAGTACGGTAGTGTTTAAATGAAGTTGTCACTGTCACATTTGTAACAGTTTACAGGTGGTTGTTAATGAGAACTTAAGGTTTTAATTGTGGGACACCACAACAAACAAGTAATTTGGATATTTTTAAAGCAAGATAAAAAGTGACAGTGAGCGGCAGCTTCTGCTGTGCTGGAGAAGTGACTACGCCTTTAAAAAGAGCGATGACGTCAAGGGAGGCAATCTGTGACGGGGCAGTTTAGAGCACAAGTGGCAGCTTAGTAACTTTTTGTCTGTATTGCAGACACTGCCACTGCTGTTTTTTTTATAATTGGGTTTGTTTTGGTTGTTTGTTTTTGTTTTGTTAGCTATGATGCTAACTTGTATTTCCTCCCAAGGTTAAAGTGTGTGGACGCAATCCATCTTTGTTTTTAATTGTTTGTGATTAATTGGAGGTGGTACAGCATTGAGTGCTGCAGGGTGGAGCAGGTTAGGGCTTGACGTTTTTCTTTTTATTACCAATACAACCCTTATTATTTTGGTTGTATTGATTTTTGTTGGGCTGATAAAGTGTTTCATAAGGGACTGTTGTGACTGTGCTTTTAACTGGTTTATATTAAAAAGTGTCTTATGATAATTGTATTAAGTAAATTATCTTGTGAGGAAGAAAAATCTTTGTCTCTGCCTATTTTCTGACCCAGTGTATCCATAGTGTTGAACCTAAAGGGATTTGGTTTCTGCAGTCTTGAACCCGGGGGTTGTAGATAGAAGCAACCCTAAAAGTTAAATGTGGGGAGCGGGTCACAATAAGGCTTTCATCATGGACAGTCTATACAGTCTTATGTCAAATGTCTTGTTGAGGTGAAATTACATTAAAATGGACAAAGCAGCATGACAAAACAAAAAATGTCAATTCATATGTGAGTGGTTTCATGGAGACGCGGCGACACATGGCCAAGATGAGCAAACACTCCCATCAAAAATAAAAAATACAGCCCAGTTGACAAACCCCCTCCCCTGCTGACAAATTGTCATTATAGCCACTAAACACACAAGTAATAATACATATACAAAAATTTCAAATGATAAGTTAACACTAGCTTTTACCACATGCAAATGAATAGATTCATCCGTTGAACAAAATACGGCATTTTCATGCATAATTTGTGCACAGTTTTGTCTGCTGGACACAAATACATTTAAAAATATTTCTCAATGTGTTAAACAATAAATTTAGTAAACACTAAACACGAAAATGTACAGAAGAGTGTTCTTTGTAGAGCCACAGTTTCATTGGAGAATGTTGCACAGAAATTTTCTAATTATATAATAAGCATAATTAGCTAATCCAAGATTTATAGTTATTCATACATAGAGGTGTTGTGAGGTGGGATTAATTTTTGCCAAGTTTTTGCCACATTATTTTTGCTGTAGCTGACAACTATTGAAAGCTTTGACCAGAGACATATATGAAGAGGCACGGGTTCACTGATTGAAAAATAAATGGGAAGCTTATAACATTTCACATGGCATCTGTTAATGGGGAATGTCCAGGCCTTTGGTAAAAAGAACCAGCCTGCCTTCTTGTAAAGCTGCAAGCACTAAAAGGCCACCCTTATTGATGAGATATGTGTGTATGCAGCAGCAAGAATAGCCTTTTTGGTGCACTATTTGAGCCAAGCATTATTATTTATTTATTCAAACTTTGGCTGATTTTGTCAGCAATTTCAAACACATTTTTGAAATGTTAATGTGGCTTTAAGTTTTGGGTTTACAGGGATCTCCAAATTCATAGAGTTTGAAGCTTGGTCTCTTGGATTGCAGTGTGTAAAGAACTGCCCCTTGCTTTGCTGAGATGCCCACAGAGTAGACACACAAACTGTATGACAAACTGATTAAAATCTATTGCATAGCAAAATCAGTAATAGCAGCCACTTAGAAGCTGAATTTTCTCCCTGCCTTCATCCCTTTTTAACACTGTCAGTCACCACATAACTTGGTCTATTTGTGATTACTTAACAATAGTGGGAGATAATTTAAGCATCCAGTTTGCACATTACTAATGTGTGACTATAAGGTTTACTAGGCCTGATTGCCTTGTACTATACCCCCTTCCCACTCCCCCCACTGTCCTGTGCTCAAATTGTGCTTAATGTGTCAAACCTGAGTGCTCATACATCATCATACCACTCACTGCTTTGTCTTTTATGCCCAATGAGTGCCAAACTGTATTTACATTTTGCATTCTGTACCTTTGGATTCTGAACCTGCAGTGAATTCAGCTCCTGACATCGTTCAGTCGTTCTTTGCTGTACACCAAGATTTGGTGTGCCCAGTGTCCCTGTCCCTGTATTCTCTCATCTTACCACACACTGCACCTCTATCATAGACCACAGTCATCCCTTTACCACCATGTTTGTAATATGGGACAGCTGAGTTTTGGGCACAGTTCATCACACTAGACACGCACCATGGACCATGGAGCCCTATAATGGAGAAAGCCCAAGTAAAAAGAGGAGAAGCTGAATTTACGCTAATATTTATTTAACAAACTTAGTAAATGCTATTTTTTGTAATAATTTAAACTAAAATGCATGAAAAATTATATATTGCCACAAAAAAAGCTGTGATGTCCAGGCCCCTTGTGCAGGGTTGTTTGGGCATGGTGCTTAGCAACCCAGTACGACGACGAGGGGGCATGCCGGACCAGGACGTCACAAAAGCAAATAAAATGTGGAGGACAGCTGCAGTTTTCGCATTAGTGAAAATCCAAAAATGGACTAAAACTGCGACTGCTGATCCACGTTAATGTGGGGGTTTAAAACTTCTATAAGTTTTCTCTTGCAGGAGTAATGAAAATATTGAAATTTTTAAGCAGTCACATAGGTCAGTTTTATCTTGCAAACATCAAAAAAGGCATGTCTATGGCTCCAGTTGTATTGCTTTGGCATGATAAAGGTTAAATCAATACGGCAATACTTTATAGCTGAGATAAGTAGTATGGAGGATGCTAGGCTGTCATTTATGTTGGAAAATATTGGGACTTTTTATAATAAAGCACATCTTTTTATTTGATATGGAGGGCTGTTAAAATCCCCTGTATGATAACCTAATGGAAATGACATAAGGCATTGTTGGGGTCGTAATGCAAATTAAACTCACAATACTACTTGTACTGAGATGCCTCAACTCATACACTTAGGTTATGCTCACATGACAGGAGCGTACCTGAAAATATTTGCCAAAATGTGAAACAAAGGTGAATATTAAGAACTGTGTGAACATGGAAACCCTTTGAAATGAGATTTAAGTGCTTTCAGGTGTGGCCTTTGATCAGTTACATCCAGTGTGTGGCCATGTGAGAGCATGGAGAAGAGTCAGGTTGGCATGTCTGTGTTTTTTTCAGACATCACTGGACATGACCTCTCGTCTAATATGGGCAGTTTACTGTTGGTGACCGTTTTGACCTAATTGTTCCTGTATTGGGCTTGGTATCATCCACTTTGCACCTTTTCATGAAGTGGATCGAACGCCCTAACCACTAGGCTACCAGCTGTCCCACCACTGGACCTGCATGAGTCTTAAAGTACAGGCTACAATTCAATATTCTAGCCCTCTAGACCACTAATGAAAAATATAGATCACTTAGGATGCTTAGGATGTTGCCCCTACAATCAGAAGGTTGTGGGTTCAAATGCCAACTGCTAGTGTCTTCACGGAGATACCCTTGAGCAAGGTGTCGTCTCCACACACTGCTCCCTGGGCGCCGCTCATTAGTGGCTGCCCACTGCTTCACTTGGTAAATGGGTTAAATGCAGAACAAAAATAGCATGTCTATCTGCTGATTAATTGCCCTGCTCAGCACATTGCCAGAATGCAACAAGTACAAAAAAGGCTACGAAGGCTTTTATGTCATATGTATGTTGTGTCCCGCAAGTAAGAGGGGAAATCTTTTGTATTTTTTGTGTATTTTTGTTAGTTTTTGTTTGTGTTTTCTTTTATTTTTTTGGCCAGGCAGTACTATGAACAGCTATGGGGACCTTGGCGCTACGCCACCTTAGGCAACTCGACGACTTTAACCTGCCACTAACTGCTGCCACTCTTTGGGTTTTCTTTCTTGGCGACTGGACTACTGCACAGGGGCTCTCGAGGCGGAGGTATACATGCTTGGAATGAGTGAGCCAAGACACCAGGAGCTCAAGTCCTCTGAGCAGATGGCACCAAAGCCTGGGAGCAGTTTGTCTTTCCCCTCTGTTTTTAGGTTCGTCTGGGAGACGGTGGAGGATGGGGTGCGGAGTATAAGGATACTAGTGAGACACCTAGTGCACTCAAGTGGGCATACAGGAAAGTGGTTTTGGCTAGCTGAGAGCATGGGCAGTCATTTTGAGGCCGTGACTGGGGGCTGCAAGGGCTGTGAGGGAAATGCCAGACAGGATGCCAGCGGTGGAGCAGTGGTGCATGAGGAAGTCTGAGGAACCAGAGGCTTGGGTAAGCAGTTGGCAGCATATCTGCAGAACCAGAGCCAGAGTTGCATCGGGCGCTGCCTGAGTTTGGGTATTTTCTTTTTGGGTCATTTGGGGTTTTTGGTTATTTTTGTTGGCCAGCACAGGGCAGCGTGTCAGCTCAAAGACTTATTTGCTTAGTTTTTTTTTTTTTACAGTTTTTCTTTTTCTTTAATTAGCTTTATTAGGGTTTCTTTAGTTGATTGGTTTATCTTTCTCTCTCTCCCTCTCTCTATTTGCGTGGACTGGGAACTGCAAAGTGTGAACACAGAGTTAAAACTGTATCTATATGCTTGCTGCGAAAAAGGACCTTCTATCTGCCGTGGATTGAAAACAATTTCTTCTCTGCTGCTGATGACGATTTTAATGATGATGAAGATTTTAATGATAGAAATACTAATAAATATGGTATGTCTTCACCCCCATTATTGTCTACGCTGTTAGAAGCTACGAGAGGCCCCATAGGCTGTCTGCATATGGAGAACAGCATGTGCCCTTTGACCTCTCGAAGGGGGCTAGAAAAGTTCTGGACACTTCACAAAGGAGGCTTTTTTGGAAGGCCCCAAACTTAAAGCAAAAAATATCTGTACATTAATAAACATCTAAATCCACACAAGATGAGAAAACCCAGCTATCTAGGGGTGGTATGGCAAAAGAAATCATGAGGGTGTTTTTATGTCAGGAGGTCATGACATTTGTATTTTGTCAGGAGGGGCATGAATAGTGGGCCATTCGGGGTCTGGTGTCGCTGTAAACACTGGGACTGAGAAACATATGGAGTCTTTGCATGCACAGGATGTCAACCATTCATGACGGAGGAATAATAATTAAGTGATACCTGACCTTGTATCCACTGAAAAATACTTGGGAAGGTGGAGATATTTGAATATTCAAAGACTGTAACTTATTATAAGGTGGGATAAATCAATGCTTACTAGGGCTGTAACGATATACGATACAAAACCGAATTCGCGACACTCGGGTCCACAAACCCGTGTCGCGGTGTGAGGAGGGTGAATCGCGACACACCCCTTTCCAACTCCTTCCCGTATACTGTTCCCGCCCAGAAACATACGTTTTTCGCCATAATAGGAGGATTTTCACGTCAATTTCTTTTCTTTAACCAATAGCCGAGAGTCTTAGGGTTTCAAAGAGCCCTCCCACAAGTTTACAAACGTACAAGCATGGACGGACTCTTTGTTTGCTGAATTGATTCGCTGTGAGTACATGTAAGTTATGACACTGGGCTTAAAA
>JBBPCY010071357.1:0-11980 GCA_037974405.1 Brachyalestes nurse
CGTGACTAAGACTAATAAAAACTAAAATGACAGCTTGACGCAAAGACTAGACTAAAACTAAAATTAAGACAGGCCACAAAAACAAAACTATTTAGCAGTCTATGATGACATTCAAATGTCCGTTATCTTATCAAAGTAAACATTCTTAACCAAAAGCAGTTGAGAAAGAGCAACTTAAAATTCAGTATTTCAATCTAATATCACCTAAGGCTTATTTTTGTCTTGTCTCACATTACCTTATCAAGCTAAACTTTCTTAGCTTTTTTATATAATGTCTCCAAATGTAGTTTTGTAAAATTGTGTTTTTAATCCAAATCAAACTCTAAGGGATGATTGCTGATTACTAGTATAAAATACAGACATGGTGTAAACACCTGCAAATATTAAATACTATGCACCTTATTATTATTCTATTTATTTTACTGCATGAATACTTTTATTGCTTTACTGCTTTTGTTTTATTCTTCTTGTTTTCTTTTGTTTATTTGGGGTTTTTTGTTTTTTTTACACATAAGTTCATTACTGGTAATGATGTTCCATTTTTATCTCTATTCAGTAATAAACTAGAAATGTTATTACTTTCATTATACTTTAAAGCCTAAATAGTATAAAAAGGGATGATTAAAAAGATAAATCAAATAATAAAAAGATTATAGATTAGATCAGTATTTAGTTGGACTTTTTAACTTTATTACAGGATCAGTTGTCTTTCCCAGCCTGATTCTCTTCACTTGGCAGCAGTACGTCAAGTAAAGCACCAGGAAGGTTAGAAGCTAAACTCTGACTCTTTTAGGACTCCCCTCATGATGGCTTGCACACGAAGGAACCTTGGGGTTATTAAAGTGCTTTTGGACCACGGTGCTGATCCAACTCTCCAAAATAAGGACGGCTGGAACTCGTTCCACATCGCCTGCAGAGAAGGCGGCCCAGAGGTGATAGAGCATCTCCTGCTGGTCTGGCCTGAAGTGTGGAGGACAGAGAGCAAGACCCGCAGGACCCCTCTGCATACGGCCGGTACAGCTGACTGTGTGACAAGAGAAAAATGTGTTGTTAAAGAAACTTCAATGTAAAAGAGCAGTAAAGTAGAACAGTTGTGTTGGAGCACTCCAGGACGTTGACTTTAAATGGTTCACTGGAAGATCTGTAAGACTTGGCAGAAGCTTCTTCACAGTTAGATCACTCTGCTCACATTTTTTGGTTTGTTTGTTTGTGACTAATTCTTCCACACTTAATTGTATCTGCTGTTAGGGTCTTTTCATTGTGGTCATTACAGGGATATTCCAGCCAAAATGTAAATGCAAGCATTAATTCATCTGTTATGAACATGCCTGCTTTCATTCTACAAATGTGCAACGTCTATAGTTTTTGCACTAGTTGACTAGTGCAGGGGAAAGCAAGATAGCTAAGTTCTGTGTTTATTTATAAGGAGAGTTTTGTAATGGTTCTGTGAGGTATTTGCGTAATGCCGTAATGAGAGAATGCTGACGGATGAAATCGGGATACAAAAAGGACATGAAACCATATCAAACAGTAAGACTGAGTGGTACAGTGATGCACTATAGAAAATCACCTAACATGACAAATAACAGTATTAGGCTGGAATATCCCTTCTTGTTTAATCAAATGTGCTCTTCTCCTTACTCCTAATTGCACCCGTTTTCTAGCCATGCATGGATGTCTGGAAGTGGTCAGGATCCTTCTTGAGAGGTGAGTGGTTGAGAGGTTGCATGGTTGTGTGTGTCGTGTTTGTGTATTTTCATTCCAAGCAAATGTGAAATGTGTTTTTTTTTTTATCCTAGATGTGGTTATAAACATGACGAGAAGGACAGCTGTGGAGTTACCCCGTTCATGGATGCTGTGAGGAATGGACACCTTGCAGTAGCCAGGCTGCTGCTGGAGAAACACAATGTAAGACAGTCATAGTGGCATCTGTGATGCTGCAATGGTGGCTTTCTTACAAATTATTCAGTGTGTGTGTGTGTGTGTGTGTGTGTGTAAATAGGCATCTCCCACTGCTGTAGATATTCTGGGAGCGCAGCCCTTACACCAAGCGTCTGTGACAGCCCAAGAAGAGGCTTTGCGTTTCCTCGTACAGGATCTCAGCGTTGACGTGAACGCAAGAGCCACAAAGCTGGAGCTTACAGCTTTACACTATGCTGCAAAGGTTAACTCCGCTTGTTCACTTTCTGATTTATATTTAAAAAGCCATTACATCCAACGCATCATTATTATCATTACGAGGCAGAAATTACTGTTTCTGCATCCACAGGCAACCAATAACTAACTGGTGGACAGTCTAAAGATAATCTTCATGACTATTATTATTTATTTTCAGGAGGGTCACACAGGCACTATTACAGCCCTGCTGCAGCTGGGTGCCGACCTGCATGCAAGAGATCGGAAAGGAAGATCAGGTGAGACGTCCTGAAAGATAAACTGGTTCAGATCAGCTCATTAGAAGATTTCGAGGGTGAGTTAAAAAGTGACAAAGCTGCGTCCCGCCTAAGTTACAGGTCAGGTTCAGGTTGTTAATTAACAAATGTTTTGCAGCTCATTTGGGAGTGCTTGGCTCTCATATCGGTTCGGCTGGGTCCAGGTCATAAAGGAACCGAAATGGACTCCAAGGTTTAGGATGGCTTTTAAAATAAAGTAAGATACTTTCAAAAAGTATGTTTACATGGGAAGAAAAAAATACCCCCAAGTTTGAATGAGGGTCAGTAAAACAAGATTTTTATTTTGAGTCATATTGGAGCATTTGTATTCATTCCATTTATGATGACATCTTGACATTGTGTGAACAGCATCTGCCATGTTTAAGTGATGGGAAGACGCTACAAAAATAGAAATTTGTAAACAATTTGTAAACATATTATTCCATCTCCCTGTCCTTACGGTCCATTTATGTAAACTGAGCCTGTACTGACTGCATTTGTGACATCACAAAAGCCAACACATTCACATATGTCCACTCGAGTTGAAGAAGGAGGAGGTGAAGATAGATATTACTATCAGTGTATAATATTATTTATCCCCACGTACAAGTGCATGCTGACATAATCAAAACTCAGAGTGCTTTCATTGCCACTACACTTCTATAAAAGATTATTGGATATGTCCTGATTAATCGTGTGTAATATGAGTTGGAAACTGATCCATTTTGAATTCATGTTGACCTAAAAGAGATAAAATAAGATAAGAATGATTTGTAATTATCCTGCAGGTAATTCATGTGTCATTAACATGCTCAGTGCAACAAGAGAGAATAAAAGATACAAAAAAGATAGAAAATAACAATAGTGCAACACATGACAAGAACATTAGTGTAACGTTAGTGTAAAACTGACATCGCTGTGTGTAAAGATTCAGTGTAATGTAGCGGCAGATCAGGAGTGCAAAATTATTTATGAATGTTGTTTAGTGTTAATGCAATAAAAATAAATGCAATAGAATCAGTTAATAGATTAAACAGTTGAGGTTTATATTGCGCAAATCTGATTCCGAACAGAATTAGGACTTAAAAACTGAAAACTGATAAAAGATCACCTATAGAACCGAGAGAAATTATACAGCCACTGGTAGAAAGGATTTCCTGTGGTGTTCAGTCCTGCATTTAGAGGCAAATAAATGAAAAGAAAATATTTGTTCTTTCTGTGTGCTGCATTTCCCAGCTCTACACATCGCGTGCATTGGCCAGCATGCCTCCACGGCCCAGACCCTGCTGCAGCTCGGACTCTCGGACTCGGAGGACAGCACAGGCACCACGGCCAGACAGCTCGCCAAGAAACCAGACGTCACCCGAGTGTTCAGCAGCCCTGAGGAGATAGAGCCCTGAGGACTCGCTGTTTGACAAACTACTGAATAAAGAGTCCGTTCTTTGCAAATGTATTTGAAATAAATCTTCTGTGAAGAAACATGCACTCATTGTCTTGTCTTGATTGTGAAGGCCTTGGAGAGCCACGCCTCATTTGTTTTTGGGTGAAATCTGCATATTTCTGTTTCTATAGGCAAGCATCACCTCTAATTGATCTTGAACTTCCCCTTCTGAGGCAGTTTTAATAAGAAGGGCAGCACTAAGACTGTGGGCACATACACTATATGAACAAAAGTATTGGGAAACACCTTCTTTTCAGGGTTGGGGATAGGCCCCCGTACTTCCAGTGAAGGTCAATCCTAGTGCTTCAGCAGACCAAGACACTTTGAACAACACCATGCGTCCGACAGTTTGGGGAAGAGCCTTTTTTATTCCATCATGACTGCGACCCAGTGCACAATGGTCAGGTGTCCCAATACATTTGTCTATATAAGCAGATATTTATTGTGTATTTCGAGAGATTGACTTCACAACCCTTCGATAGCTCAGTTGGTAGATGGAGGACTGTAGTACACATATGTAGAAATCCTTAGGTCGCTGGTTCGAATCCGGCTCGAAGGAAGGGTTTTGAGTTGGAGAGCATAGTGTGTAAGGGTGGACTCCCAGCCCAGGTCAGAAAGGGTAAAGGTTAATGAAGTAACAACGAACAGTTCGGCCTAATAGCTACAAACGCTCAAAATAAGCTGAAACGGCAGCTCTTTTGGTTCGCCCCACAGCCTGCTAAACTGCAGAAAATCCTGGAGCATGTTCAGTTGTCCGTTATTTAACTAAACATTATTAACTAAAAACTAAACATTGTTGACCACCATAACCAGTCTCCAAAACCAGTTTTATATCCAGTTTAAGCCCTAAGCCAAGGTCCTGGCTGTTTACTTTAGCTCAGAGAGTTCACAAAGTAAAACAAATAGTATGTGAGTGTTGTCTTAAAACGTCAACAGGTGTGTGTGTGTGTGTGTGTGTGTGTGTGTGTGTGTGTGTGTGTGTGTGTGTGTGTGTGTCAAAAGTATTGGGACGCATGATAATAATAAAAATAATATGTATTCATACATTGCACTATTACTACTTGTCTTTTTAAAACTCTCTATTGTATTATCTTTATTCCTCTTGTTGCACTGAGCATGTTGATGACAAAAGAGTAAGATATGTTCTTTCTTCTTACATACATACATACATACCTGTACATATATAACAGACAGACAGAGTGCTCTATTTTTTCCAAAGGAAAACTGCAGCGTCACAGCAGTAATATAATACAAACATGAAACAGCAGGTACTACACACTACATAGACAAAATTATTATTATACGCATTATTATATTAATAAATATAACACTTGTATTATTATTGTTATTATTATTATTATTATTATTATTATTATTAGTCCCAATACTTTTGTCCATAAGGTGTATGGTGTGTGAGTTAGCACAGGCTGTTTGTAGTTTTCAGCGTTAAGAGGATCATCCTGTTCATCAGGAAAAACCTGAGTGGATCTTTTAAAGCACTGTTTAAACCAGCTGTGGCATTTAAATAAAGATAAATCCTGATCATGTACCTACTGTGTACAAACTCCAACCCATGTTTGTTCTGTTTGCTCTCTATGCAAAGGGCCATGATGCCTGGTAGTGGCTACTCAAATATACTACATGGACAAATGTATTGGGACGCCTGACCATTAGGGTGTTTGCCCTGCGATCAGAAAGTTGTGGGTTTGAAAAGCAAGACTGCTAGTGGCACGTTTGAGCAAGGTACTCCACACACTGCTGTGTTCCGGGCGGCCCACTGCTTCACTTTGTAAGTGAGTTAAAAGCATAGAACAGTTTCATGCTGTGGTGTGTACACGTTTGACAAAATGGTCACATGACAGGGACATCACTAACAGCTTCCACTCTTCTTGGAAAGCTTTCCACAAGATTTTGGAGTTTCTGTGGGACCCATTTTGTACCCATTTGTACCCATTTATTCTGTAGCACATTTATGAGGTCAGACACTGATGTTGGATGAGAAGGTCTGGATCACAATCTCCGTTCCAGTTCATCCCAAATGTGCTGGATGGGGTTGAGGTCAGGGCTCTGTGTGGGCCCAAGTTCACCAAACTCTTCCCACCATGTGTTTACAGAGCTGCTTTGTGCACTGGGACACAGTCATGCTGGAATAGAAAAGGTTCTTGCCCAAACTGTGTCCACAAAGTAGAATATCTGGCGTTGTCCAAAATGATTTGGTATTCTGAAGCATTAAGATTTGGCGCCTTACTTCCAGTGAAGGGCCTGAAAAACAGCTGTGTCCCAATCCAGTCCATATAGTGTATGTTTATTGCACACTATCACCATGTATGGAGAATATTTCAATAGCTCAGTTGGTAGAGAAGCAGACTGTAGTGGATGTCAACAGAAATCCTTGGAATAAAATGCTGGAATAGAAAAGGAAAAATTTGAAAAACATCTGTGTCCACAAAGTATAGTCGTTGTCCAAAATGCCTTGATATGCTGAAGCATTAAGATTTTGCCCCGTACTTCCAGTGAAGGGCCAAAACCCATTGAAAACAGGTGTGTCCAAATACTTTTGTCCACATTGTGTGAGAAAAACCGGCTCCTCCCTGTCTGACGTTGCGGCTCCTTCTTTCATTTCCAGCTTCTGCTCTGCTCTCCATTTTCTTCAGGCCCTCGGACAGGAAAAGGGGATTAAACTCGCTCGAAATTAAAAATGAATGAAGAATACGATGTTATCGTGCTGGGGACCGGGCTCACGGTATACTTATTTATCTAAGACACAAATTTTTTTTCATATGCATGCTTTTTTCCTGTTTAATTTGTACCAAAACAAAAAAGCCAATCAGGCTAACATTAGCTAGCCAGCTTTATCCTGGTCTTGTGCTCAAACTGGCTAATTGTGGCTAAGTAGCTAATGTTAATTATTCCTTTTTTAAGCATATTCGCTCTGTTTTTCTAACCATGACCAGTCTCGTAGATACGTTTAGGCTCTCTTTTTTGGCATGTAGCCTTTAATTTATTACTTATGTTCTCTGCTTTTACAAAAAGAGAGTTAGAAAATAAGGCTAATAATGAGTTGTCAGTTAGCTCACTGGCTAGTTCTTAACTAACGTGGCTAGAAAGCTTGCAGATGCCAGCTGGACAGTCTGGGACTTTGTCCAGCAACATTAGCTTTAGTTGCAAATGTTCTTAGTCTTTTTCTTAATGTAGTTTTGCAATTAGATGATTATTTTGTGGCTAGGTTTCTTCAGGAGCACTGAATGAGTTTAGGTTAGCTGCACAGGTTAACTCAGTTCTGTGCTCCCACCTATTTTTGTTATTCAACAGTTAAAAGTGAACTTGGGTGGGGAGATTTTTTCCTCTAAAGTCTGCAACTTGTGCAGTACATGGGTCAGTGAGCAACCACACCCTCCATAGGGCTTACCAAATAATCCACTAAGGTTCTTTTAATAGTAACGTTATAGAGAGAAGGTGCAGCCCTCTTCTCTGAAATAGAAGGTGGGAGCACAATTCAGACATCAGTGGGCCATCTGACTTTATTAGAGCTTCTGTTTTTTGTTTATGGAAGTCGTAGTTAGAACCTGTGGTTCTTTGCTTAGAACTTGGCCTTAAATCATATCAGAAAGGAGGAGGAGGCGAAAATACTCGTGATAAGCATTAGTCTAACTTTCTGTACTGACTATAGTGAACTTGTTACCTGTTCTTAAATCGACGTTACATTTGTTTATGCAAGTCATAGCTAGAACCTGTGGATCTTTACTTAAAACTTGCTCTTAAATCATACCAGAAAGGAAGAGGAGGCAAAAAATACTCATGCTAGGCCTTACTTACTTTTTGTACTTGCTGTAGTGGATTTGTTACTGTATAATGTACAACACTCATAGGCATTTCAGGACCAGATCTTTCATACAAGCTCTGCCCCATTTTAATTAAGGAACATAATACACATTTACCATGTGTATTGCAGATGTTATATATAAAAACATCTGCACACCCCATCTCTTTGACATCTTTGCACTCTATTACCTCAATTACACTCAGTTACACTGTCTTTGTTTATCTTATCGTGTCTCTTCATGTCATATGTTGTGTGGGATTGTGTTTGTGCTGTCCATGGGACTGTAAGAAGTGCAATTTTGTTCAGTCATATACTGTGTTTTTGGATGGATGACAGTAAAAGCCGACTTGAAAAAATACCAGTGACAAGCATTAGTCTAACTTACTTTCTGTACTGGCTGTAGTGGGTTTGTTATTGTATAATGTACAACACTCTGCTTTCACAGTCATTTCAGGACCAGCTCTTTCATACAATTTCTGCCACGTTTAAGATGCCAGCGTTCACAAGATTAAACCCTACTGTTATGAAGGACCTTGGTAAGCTAGTTCAGCCCAACTGTGGGTTTTGCCTCTTGGCTGAATGCAGGTTTTGATCCTATAGTAGCCCAGGATGTGCAGTCCACTGAAGCGTGGCTGATATTCAGGAAATATTGACAGGCCCTGTTTGTTTCAGGCAGAGAGTGTCGCATATAAACAGGAAAGAGGAAGTAGGGAATCTATTGGATCACCTTCACTGAAAGAATGGGCATGAAGCATGACGGAAATGAAAGTCTCAAATTAAGCTGCTTCTGCAAAGTTGTCTCTGCGCTGTTGAGATGGGCCGGGTTAGAAAAGGCTGTTGAATCACTCGCTTGCTCAAGTCCCATGCAAGATAAGCAGATGAGGCACATTTTAATCGCAGTTGTACCCCTTTGTGTTTACAAACTTTAAGTTTTAAAAAAATGTTTTACACCTCCTTTTGATTTTCTCTGAAGAGGCAATTGTCAGTTATACTGTTTACTGTTTGTGTCTGGGGATTGAAAGAGTTGTGGTTATTATTGTATCTAAAAGACGGAAAAACATTCATCGGTGACTTGACGCAGCGAGGTTTGCATTGCTTAAGCTTTTGTTTTGTCTTTCTCACTCCTCTCTCTCTCTTATTCTCTCTCTCTCTTATTCTCTCTCTCTCTTATTCTCTCTCTCTTTTCTCCCCTCCCTCATGTCCAGAATCTGAACTACAGAGTGATTGTCACTTGTCTCTGTATTGACAGCTAAATTGGCTTACAGGGAAACCATTATTACTAATGGCCCCGTCTTCCTCACCACACAAAATGTCATCTCCCGTAAAATTGGTGCGTGCAATGAAGTGAGTCATCGTTCAAAAGCAAAGGCGCGAATACAAGCCTTCAGTTCAAGATGAGTGGCAGATGAACAGGGACGGATGGGCGAACAAAAAGTGAGAGTTGATAGAAGTGGCAGTTTTCAGAATAGCGAGCCCTGGCAGATTTTGACACCATGATAGTAGCCTGTGCTGACATTTGCTTTTTGATGGACAGACACGTCCGCATTGCCAGATCTCCGTGTCCCAGCAGGCGGGCAACGCTTTGAAAAAGGAGTTGAAATGTCATTTTACCTGAGACACCAGCGCTCTGTCATGTGACTGACTGAACCCCGTCTCCACCAAAAGAAGTCAAAGACATTTTACTGAAGCTCTGTTAACCTTTAACTCTTATTGCATCCTTGTTTTCCTTTAAAGCTGTTGTACTGTGTTGGAATGGTCAGATGTTTTGAAAGGTAAGCAGGTTTGGACCTGCATGATATTTATTTGCCCGCTGTTTAAGTCTGGGATGGTGATGATGGTAGATCTTCATTTATTGTGGGTTTTTGAGTTCAGTTTGTTTCTTGGAATGCAGAGAATGTGAGTGGGTTTGTCAGTCTTCATTATTTAAAAACAATACCATACCAAAAACAAAACTACAAATAGCGAAATATTAGTAGACCTGTTATCTGGACTACTAGTAGCAAACGTTCCAAGACGTCAACAGTTTCTTATTGTTAAGTGTCATTTAAATTGATAACTACCGTTTGCCAGTTCATCAAGAAGATACATATGGATTGATTTTCCGAGAATCAACTTTGATTGATTTACCAAGACGGCCAAGTGTTATTTAAAGTAATATGTAAAATCCATATTCCACAGAATAAGACCTGTTGGTTGTCTCTTGGACCAGAGTTGGCAGATAGATTTGCTTGTAGTGAGCATGCTCAGATGCTGCGTTGGCATTTGACTCCGCTGCTCCGTGAAATGAAGTGATGAGGTAAAACATTGATCTTTATATGAAAGGTGTTACAGTGACCAGCCTTTGAGCTGTACGACTTCAGTTTGAAGGCCAGAAAAAAGGTGTATAAGGTTGCTTGAAGACCTGTGGTACTAACGACAAATAATTTCTCTTTTCCTTAACTTTGAGGGTGTGTCAGTGTTTGGAGACCAACCAGGCATGGGATGTCCTGGCCAGGCCTGACTCAGGCTGAATAGGGACATGAGAGAGTGCTGAATGAGAACAAAACACACATAATCTGCAGTTCCTGTGCCACAATGGAGCTCGATCCACTGTCCTCGACAGCAACGGCAGCCTGCATCACGCTGGCTATAAAAGATTGGACTGAACACATTACAAATTAAACAACGTTTCCACCCCAGCTCCAGTCCTGCTGCAGTACAGCTGGGCTCCGTTCAGACCCGTTGCGTTTTTGTTTGGCACACACCTTGGCTCAGTTCCTTTTTTTTAAAGAATTGTTGTATGCTGCTGGTGTTTGCATGCCTGCAGTGATCCTCTGGAGCGATTTGATTTGGGCTCCGTAATGCGTAAAGCAATGTTATCTGAGCCTAATGAGCAGTTCTGTGACACAAATTAGTGTCTGTGCTGTTGTGGCTGGGGCGTTTTCCATGCCCTGTGTAAAGTCCACTCCATCACATGGCCCTGAGGTTTGCCGCCTCTACAACTACAGCTAATCGCATTACAGTCTCTGAGAGGGCAAGAAAACTTCATGTTAGCTCACATGTGCCTGTTTATTTCGTAGGCCATTTAAAACGCCCCCATTCATATGATGGGAGACCATACAGACTGTTGTTGACTTTAAGAAGTATATTAAACCACAACAGCAGTAGTATTGCATCCTGTACAAATTCCAGCCCTGAAATGGAATGTAATTTGAAGATAATTTAAACCTCCTTATACATGCAGTCAGTTTCTGTTTGCCTCTTTT
This sequence comes from Brachyalestes nurse, assembly GCA_037974405.1. Classification (NCBI taxonomy): domain Eukaryota; kingdom Metazoa; phylum Chordata; class Actinopteri; order Characiformes; family Alestidae; genus Brachyalestes; species Brachyalestes nurse. The sequence goes on from JBBPCY010071357.1 coordinate 10,942, forward strand.
TTTCTTTAACATTTCACATTAATTTAATCACTTATTTCACTACTAGCTGCTCTGCTGTTGCTTAATTGTGGGCAGTGTGGTGACTCTTTGAAAAAAACCAAATCTCTCTTTCCTTGAAAAAGTATTTAAATGACCCAGAGAATGCTAAGCAGAGTCTCTGTGGTTTTGCCTTTATGGTAATGTAAGCCAGATGGGATGTCCCTTTGTTGGTCACTTTAACCCATCTGTTACCGTAACACACGAGTCAGCCTAGCATTCCTCAGAAGCACTGATTTGTAAGGGGAAAAAAACAACAAAAATGAAGATGCGGAGGTAACAATATGTTTGCGTTTTTGTTTTTTTTTCTTTTTTTTTTTTTCTTTTTAAGGAATTAACCAAGGAGCGGACAAATTAGAGAACTAGCCATTGTAGGCCATATATGGTGGAAGATGCAGAAGTATCACAAGCTGCCCTGTATGACATCTGGTTGTTGACGCTACTGGCGACATGTTTGAGGAAGTATAGTGCAGGTAGACTCTTCGACACCAAAGAGGCTCCTGTTGGCAAATGCAGCAGAATGCAGGTTTCCTTGGCTCAGTTCTGCTGCTGGCCTTTAAATACCTGCAGTGATTATTTGGAACAATTTGATATGTGCTACCAGAAAGCATAATTTAATGTTATTTTAGTTCTAATGTTTGACAGTACTGGAAAATATTTTAGGAAATACAGGACATAGTGACTCTTTGAAACCAGAGATTTGTGAGTGTGTTTGTTTGTATCCTAAGGAAGCATGTAGTGACATTGTGATGACGGTACTGAGTAGGGCTGTAACAATATACGATACAAAACCGAATTCGCGACACTCAGGTCCACGAACCCGTGTCGCGGTGCGAGGAGGGGGAATCACGACACGCCCCTTCCCGTATACAGGTCCCGCCCAGAAACATACGTTTTTCATTGTAATAGGAGGATTTTCACGTCAGTTTCTTTTCTTTAACCAATAGCTGAAGGTCTTAGGGTTTCAAAGAGCCCTCCCACAAGTTTACAAACATACAAGCAC
>JBBPCY010071358.1:0-11979 GCA_037974405.1 Brachyalestes nurse
CTGTTACAGATTCTCTCATCTTAGAAAGGAAACTGGCTTTATTTCACACATTTTCATTTATAGTTGTTCACTCAACACCTTTCCAGTTTAACAAGAATAAATACCTGCAGTTCATGAAATGAATGGATAAATGGTAAAGTGGTGTGCAATAGTTTTTGATACTTTCAGGAGAAAGTATCAAAAGGCTCTTTAAGGCTTCTTCCAAGAACCTAGAAACCTGGAAACCTAGAAAAAAATGGCACTCTTAAAATAGCCACCGAAAGGTTCTTCAAAGAACCAAAAGTGCTTCTTGTGGATTTTTATGAAAACCTGAGTTCTGAGGAATCATCTGATTGAATAATCGAAGCTCATTAGTTCTTCTCTGGTGGTCTTCTGAGAAGATGAGTGCAAATCAGACCTGGAATTCAGAAGAAGGTTCTGTCCCAAATCTCCTTTCCGAAAGCTTCTGGTGGAGAAGCAGGCGGAGATCAGGAGAGGCGGAGCAGTGAGGGAGGGGTCTGAGCCCAGAAGCTTCGACCCTGGTCAGTTCTCGACCTGCTGGAGGAGGAGAACGTGGGTCTGGAGCGCATCTCAGCAGGCTTCAGGAGGATCCAGGGATTCAGGTCACTTCTCGTTGTTTTTTTTTCCAAAACCGGACCTTTGATAAAACAACCGAAGACCTGTCGAGTTTCTGAGGAGCAGAAGGATGAGCAGGACCTGGTGAGATGGACCTGGTGACCGTGGTGGGCTTCGCAGCGATCGTGCTCAGTTTCCCGGCGGAGGGGTCTAAAGCTCTGAGCGGTGAGTCCTCCTGCTAACTCTTTACGTTAGTTCTTCAGTATAAAAAAACAAAAACTTAAATGAAAGTACTCATATGACAACACCTGTTTATTATCATCATTGTTAGAAGTAATGGTAGTGGTAGAAGTAGCATCAATATCACCATCAACACTAATTAATATTATTAGTAGTAACTTAGAAGTGGTAGCTGAAGTAATAGTAGCATCATTACCGTCATTAATTTTTATTGTTAGTAGTAGTATCATCATCACCATCATTATTAGTAGAATCACCATTATGAATAATTAGTAGTAGTGGTGGTATTGGTAGTAGTAGTGTTTGTTCGATCTTAGGCAGTATGTCCTAAATACAGAAATAGAAACCAGGTTCAAATGTGCTTTCATGCTCTTCTAAATTTTCAGTTCCTTCTTAAATTTTGCTGGAACTGCTTTCTGGAACTGATGAATTGAGAAAATCTTTAAAAACCGCTCTGTTTGGAACGGAGAATTCATGCAAGAAAGTTCAGCTTTATTAAATGAAAAGATTGCCTTATTTGTAGCCCCAAGAATGACGTTGCATTCTTTATGCGCTGAGAAATGAATGAAGAAATGAAAACAGTCTGATCCTGGTCTTCTGTTCTTCAGCTTCTCGTTAGAACTATTCTTTCCACCTTAAAAGTTCCGTTCTGGCCTTCGGGTCTAGAACTGTTGCTCTATTTAAGGTGGAACTGACAATGCCAATCAGAAGGCAAGTTTAGGTTCATGTCAGGATTACAGAGTTGCAAATTGCTCCATTTGTAGCTTAAAGAAATAAAAATAACAAATCATAATAACCACGTAAATTAATATTAGTATTAATATTAGTTAGGAACACCTCTGCAGTCTATGTAGAAGAGTTATAATAAGAAGGCAAGGTAAGATTCATTAAATTATTCAATTGTTGAAGATTGCTTGAATAAATATTAAATAAATGCTGACCAGCATTAATATCAGCATTAATATCAGCATTAATATTGTTAGTGTTTTGCAGCAGCCTCAGTTCGGACCATCTCCTCTTATTGCACTCTGTGTATTTCTGAGGCTAATTAGATGTTTCCCCCCCTCCTGAGTGGGGAGGGGGGTCATTTCCTGAGCTTCTTTTGATCCTGATGAAAGCATTTCTTGTTTCTTTACTGCCTGTAAACCTGGTTCTGGTCCGGTTCCTCTGCGCCGCAGACATTTATGAGCCCAGAGGTAAGTCCCACCACCGCAGTTCTCTCTTAATGAGGAGCTGCTGCCTCCTCCAGTCTGGTTTCTGTGTAATGAGAAGTTCCTGAGGTCCTACATGGTAGCTGGTGACCTCCTTCCAGTCTCATTTTACCCTTTTTCACTCAGCACAGCCTTCTATTTGCAGACCGGATTACTATTATTATTATTATTATTATTATTACTATATATTAATGACATTAAATGCAGACGACATGGAGCCCAGTTTGAGCAGCACCAGTTAGGGTCTGTTGAGTAATTTTACCACAGTTAATCAGCAAAACAGGGGTCAGGAACTGGGGTGCCAAAACTTTTGGCTCGCCTGCTCTGTCATCATATATCACCATAAACTAGACCTGAGCCGTAACTTCCCCTCCCTCCTTTAAAGGCCAGTAAATCTGTACCCTGCCTCCGGTCTGTGTAACGAGAAGGTTCTGAGGTCCTGCATGATCGCTGGTGACCTTCTTCCATCTCATTTCAGTCAGTCTAGCCCTATTATTATTATAATTACTATATATTATAAAGGCTTATCTTATCTTATTAATGACATTAAACGCAACATGTCCATGTGGGTGAAGCCCTGAGCCCACTTCAGGCAAGACCCACCTTCTGTCCAGGCCTTTATCCCAACTGGGCATTTTCATGTGCAGTTTGAACGCTCTTCAAGGACATGTTTCATCCATTTTTTTAAAATACATTTTAATTGAAAAACAATATAACCAGCAGAGAGCTTGAATATGGTGTATTTTCTGCAAATTGCAGTGCACAATTTAACACAACTGGAAAGATAAACCCGCAAATATAAAAATGTGCCACAAATATAACATTTGCATGGTGTTGCACAAGTTACATTATTTCCTTCTTCTGTCCTAGTGTACAGGGTGGGCCATTTATATGGATACACCTTAATAAAATGGGAGTGGTTGGTGATATTAACTTCCCGTTTGTGGCACATTAGTATATGTGAGGGGGGAAACTTTTCAAGATGGGTGGTGACCATGGTGGCCATTTTGAAGTCGGCCAAAAACAAAAAAACCTTTGTTTTTTCAATAGGAAGAGGGTCATGTGACACATCAAACTTATTGGGAATTTCACAAGAAAAACAATGGTGTGCTTGGTTTTAACGTAACTTTATTCTTTCATGAGTTATTTACAAGTTTCTCTTTGTTTACAAACAGGAAGTTAATATCACCAACCATTCCTATTTTATTAAGGTGTAATAAAATGGCCCACCCTGTAGATCCATGTGTGCTGTAGGGATTGTTACATATTATGGAATTTCTACTGTAAAAAAATACATAATATTTAATAAGGATATCACCATAAAATAGACGGATGCAGTAACTTCCCCTCCGTCCTTTAAAGGTCAGCGAATCTGTAAGCGCGGCACCGACAAGCCCTGCTACAAAATCGCCTACTTCCAGGACAGCCGGCGCAAGGTGAACTTCGCGGAGGCCGATCGTGCCTGCAGGAGCGATGGAGGCGAGCTCCTCAGCATCGAGTCGTCTTCTGAGCAGAGCCTGATCGAGGGCTTCATTCAGGAACTGAAGGCTTCGGATGGAGATTTCTGGATCGGCCTTCGCCGAGAACCAAACTATGAGGAGAGCAGCGAAGCCTGTGGGTCTCAGTACTACTGGATGGACGGCAGCCGTTCAGCTTTCAGGTCTGACATGAGAAACTCCTGCCTAGACCTCCAATGTCCAGTTCATTAGTCTTTAAAAGGTCATTCCAGTGACTTTGTATAATATAAAACTGATTTTTTTTGTAAACATCACTAAGATCCATATAAAGTACTGTCAAAAAGTCTTGGTGCACCCCTCATTTCTTCATATTTTCTTCATGACCTGGGACTATTTTTGGTAGATAAAGCCACACAAATGTGTACCACAGAGAAAAAATAAAACAAAAGAAAAAATTAAGATAAAAAAATTAAGCCCCATTAAATCAAAGCGTATGATATATTGTATATGAATACTGTAGTTCTAAATGATCCAGTCCAGTCCAAGCCAGTGTAGGAAAGTCTGTCCATTATCCTGGCAATAATTTCATACAAGATCAGACTGCTGATGTTTCTTAAGGTTGCTCTGGATCTCCAGGCAAGTGTATTCCATATTCCATCCACAGAAGATAAAGGAAAGCTTAGCTAGAGTGAGATATTCCAGTTTAAAGAGCAGGAAAACTCTATTTCTGATGATGTGTGGGTGGTGGAGGCCTAATGGATATTATACCTGGCTCTGGACCAAGAAGTCATGGATTCGAATCCTACTTTCAGCACCACCACTGGGTCCCTTAGCAAGACCCTTAACCCCAAGTTGCTCCAGGGAGACTGCCCCCTGTAGTTAGGGAATGGAAGTCAATTTGGATAAAAGCATCAGCTAAATGCTGTAAATGTAATTGATGAAGGGAGTAAAAGGAAATGGAGATGGTTTGTCCGGTGTGGCGACCCCTAATTGGGAGCAGACGAATGTAGAAGAAGAAGTTTGATAGGCCTAAGATTCTCCACAAGGAGCACAAGTTATTAGCCGTCATGTTTTTGTCTCAATACAATAGAAACTCACCTCAGCAGGATCTCGTTGATGCATGTATGTTTGTATTTCTCTAAACAGCTCACCAGACAGCTCAAAGACTGACTTAAGACACTACTCTTTACTCTTAACCTTTACTGAAGGTTTTACTGTAAAACAGCATAGAGAGTAAAGAATATGTCTCATGAATGTATGTTACAAGCTTCAAAAACTTCAAATGTTTAAGTAGGGCTGACCCTCAGTCCATCTTTAGTTAATTGTCAAAAGAATTGATAGATTACTGGAGTAGACTGGATTGTATAGACCCTACTCAACACCAATATACGTTAATTTATTTTTATTAGAGTGAAATTAGTTAATGGAAGTAATTATTAATAATTCTTGGACAGAATGTAATATTGAATTAATTTTTAAAGTTGGGTCCGTGTATTTCTCATGTTCTTGAGAAGAACCTAATTGTCACATGGCATATCACAATTGCAGTACGTATCTGTACAATGATGATATTAATAATATATAGATAACATTCTATCCTGCATTTATGGTTGTGAACACAGTGATAAAATGACAAGTGTTTAGGTTGCTAATGTGCAGAATATATTATTCAGTGCATGCTTTAATCAATGTATTCCTCTAAGCCATCTTAAATTTATTTGGATCATAACCTTTATGTAAATGCTGTTCTCCTCTCTGTGGGTGTGTCAATGGGAACACACATCACTGCAGCAATCAAACCCCAGAAACATGCTGTCTTAGCTTTCTTGCTCTGAATGTAGATGTGTGATGTCCTTGCCTGGGGTGACAACTCTCCAGTAGTCTCAGTGCACCACATTTACACATTTTTTGCTAAAGTTTCTTCAGTTCATTATTCAGTAAGGAAATGGTTCGTGTTGGGATCCGGGGCATATGCATCTGTTTGTGTATGATGGATATAGATGAACACTGGAAACAATCACAGCTTCTCAGACCTGTGGGTTTGTAGATGCGACAGTAGTGTCTGACCTGTGTGTAGTTTTCTACATACAGGTTGCTTGTAGCAAGAAATATGCTTGCACTTCAAGGTGCTTTCTAGGAACACATTGTGAAAAATTGTCATAATATGGTTGTCTGAGTATATGGTAGATATCTATTACTTCTTAAGAGCTATCACCATGTTTCTGTGAACAGTGACACACCGCCTTTGTATGGTCTGAAGAAACTAGATCAACTGCATAGCAACAGTTAGTAGTTCAGAAGATGTCAGCACGTAATGCCTTTACTGTTTGTTTTTCTGCCTCCTGTTTCTTCTTTTTATTCTCACGCATTCTCTTTTATTCTTTTTTTTTTTTTGCATTTTGTACTTTTCGTTGGTTAGGTTTTGAAAGTGGTGAGGAGAGTATGTAGAGTGTGGAAGACTGGGGGTGTCAGAGGTGGTGGTACGTTTGGAAGGTGGGGGATATTGTTCTTGGGACTTGCTAATGACAAAAAAATGGTCCCCAGTGTAATTAACAGTTATGATTTTTTGGCTTGTGAAAAGGTCTTTATAGTATCACAAAGTACCATAACATTTATTTTACTACTAATATTTTTTTTTACTATTTCATCATTGTTCCCTCAGGAACCCATTGTTAAGATAAAGCATAGTTAGGAGTTCATTTGGGACTTTAGTACCTGGGTTGTGTTGGCAGTTCATGTGAAACGACCAGGAATGTGTTGCTTGTTAGAACAGATGCTGAGCTTCATGGACATGTCAACAAATTTAGATGTATTTTTCTGTACCAAGGAGTAAAAACATTGGCCTCCTAGTTCTCTATGAGGCATGACAGTTCCTTTTATTGTTAGAGGTAAAGATAAGTGTCTAACTATGTAGATGTCTAGTTATTGTCGTTATTTTGCTATACTTTTTAAATGTAGTTACACAAATTTGCAATTATTGACACAGTCATGTAATAAGTCACATTTACACTACACAGTTTACATGCCATGCTGGTTTGCATCTGCACATCTGATTATATTGGATTGTTTAGGTTTTGGTATCACATACACACCAAAAACCTTTAATCAAATGAAATATAGACCTACTTAAACACACAAAAACAAAATAAATGAACTTGCAACGGAATCTCTCCATTTGTTACAATGTGCTAGGAGTGAGAAATAATTCATGTAAAATTACTGCATGGTTTTATTTTCACTGGAGATAACTGTGACCTCTAAGGATTAAGCAGCTGATCTGGTATCTTATGAGGTTCTGATTACATCTTGGACTCTGTGGTCACAGACACACACTCTGTCTCCTTAACAGGGCATCAACATCGTGGGGCCGAGTAATGCAGACGTGCCTGCCCCTGTCCACCACGGGATGTACCAGCTGGACGTTGTACTGAAGAAAGGGAATAATCTGGCCATCAGGGACAGAGGAGGTGGGCAGGCTTCTACTTGCTTTTCTGGGAAAATTGCTTTAAAACATACTTTGCAGTTTCTTATTCTTATTTTTATTGTAATTGTCATGACCTAGACTATAGTGTACTATTGTTTTCTCCTGAGGTCCCTTTATAATGATTGTATGGTTTCATGTACCAAAAACAGTCATATAGATCAGAGGTCCACAACCACCGGTATCGGTCCGTGAGTCATTCGGTACCGCGCCGCACAGAAAGACAGAATAAAAAATATTTTATTGATTATCAGAGTTTGAAAGATCTTTAATTTTGAAAAAAAAAAAACAAAAACGCTAGTCTTGGTCATGTAATACGGTGCATCAAAAATTTAGCCCACAGGCTAGCAAAAATAAGTGAAAAGCAAACGCTCTTTGTTTTTAGGTGTAGCTATACCATGTAGCTGGTCCGTAGCACAAAAAATGGTCGGGGGTAGCTGATATAAATGACCATTTTCCAAAATTATTACTGTGCTTTTGGTACTGATGCAAGCAAACGATCCAATTGGCTTTTCTTATTTAATAAGCAGTGTATGCAGGGACAGTGTATTTAGAACCTGAAACCCAAACTGGATGCTGTTTTTAGCCCTGTTGCTGCAGCTTATTGTTGCTGTCCCCCTGAGTTCACTAAACAGTGTACAATGAAGACAGTACCAGCCTGAATAAATCGAATAGCCAGGAACATACACTATCTCCACTGTATCTTACATTGCCCAGTTTCATTTGCATCTCTCTAGACAGGTGGAAGGGTGTTGATGGATGACTTGTACATTTCACCCCTTATCTCAATACTGGTCTGAGCAGCTATTGAGTCATGCAAGAAGCATGTGTGAAAGAGCGCATTCAGGGAGTGTGTGTCAGAGCCAGAGGGATTGTTTTGGCTGCTGGACTGCTAATGGGCTCATTAGGGCCGGAATGGGACACTACAGCAGAACTATCCAGATGCACTCTGCACACTCATGTATAGTTAAATAATGAGTAGAAGAGTGAGCTGACCTGCACTTATTCACAAGATACTAGGGAATTAAGGAAAAAAAACATCTAGACAATCATTTAAATTTCAGTTTTGCTGATTATTGGCTTATATGAAATATTTATTTATTCCTTGAATAATAAAAAAAACCTGATGCAAATATTTCCCCAATGTAAACATTTACTCTCCACAGCCTTGCATAATTTATCCTTGTCTGCCTCAGTAGCAGTTCCAGCGATGTTTTTTTTGCAAGGCCTCTGTTAGCATTTAAGAGGAGCGTTTCAACACCCTAAGCAGTTTTATTAATGTATGTAGTGTAACTATCCACACACTTGATAAAGAAAATGTCTTTAAGGTGAATTAACTCAGTGTTACACTGAAAATCGAACCCTTAACTGAAGTGAATTTACCTTACATATGTTATCTTTTTTATAACAAAACAATGTGAATACGTTTTCAGTGTTATCAGCCAACAGATATATTGATAACAACAAGGAAGGTATATTTCTGTCTATATGTTTTCTTGCACAAAATGGTAGTTAGTGACAACAAAGATAAATCAATGTATATTCGTGCCATTTTCCTTAGATATAATAAATGTGCCTGCAGCTTTGAGAAAGCGTGTTATTAAAGAAGAAGAGTGGATTAAAAGGCAGCCTTTTGCCTTAACATTAAATCGATGCATTATGTCTGCCACCCCAGCCCATTAGCTGTGTTCAGTCAGGTCAAATAGAATGAGTGACAGTAGAAGAGCTGCTACATTTTTGGCTGTCCTCGTTGCTGAAGCTTAGCCGTAGCCCACCTGAGCTTGTCCTGACCTGGACATGACTCATCTCTGGCTGCCTGCATGAGGGCTCATTTTCTGCCAGAACACGACTGAAGCTGCCAGCCTGCTCCCCTCCAGCACTGCCGTAGTATTGGTGGAAATATAAACTGCTCCTCGTTCTGTCTTTCTATAGCTGTCAGAAGAAGACAAGAATTGCTGTGTGTTGTGATTTGAAACCCTATATGAAACCATACCATAGTTGGTGTGGCCATATGACATCATGGCATGGAGAATTTAGGAGAAACAATAGAAAAGCGTTCTAAAAAGACCACGAGACTTTCCATAACATTAGTTGTCTGTTATGTTTCTGAGTGTTGAAAGAAGTAAGGCCATGGCCGTCTCTTATGCTATTGTTATTGTTGTTGCCTTCAGTACACAAAACCCACTCTGTTCTCTTGTCTAGAGAGGTGAACTTGGTGTACAGTTTCAGAGGTTTTCACATTGACAGAGAGAGAGAGATGAGAGAGTAAGAGAAGTATGTGTCTTCTCAGGCTGCTGACTCCAACTCTATTTTCATACGGACTCTAAAGGCTCCTTGTCTTCTTTTCAGCACACCAGAAATCTGTAACTTCATTTAGACTACAAGCCACAATACTGAAGTCTCTGTTTACACCCTCTTTTGCATCACCACTTTAGAGCTGTCACAAAAAAATGAAACAAAATGAAACTACACAGATTAAATCAGTAGTAATAAGCTGACAGATAATAATGCATATTTTAAATTCTGCTGCTCTCTTTTATAGTAAGAATCAAAACCAGGTATGCACTGCCACTTTTAACACAGTCATTTAGAGGCTAAGTATATGTTGTGTTGAGATTCATGTGAAAAAACATGTTGAATTTAATATAACCATAAAATATCCAAATAATGGCATATTTTTGGTTTTATTTTTTCCAATTTGTTTAACTAAAGCAAATAATTAGAAATGAACAGAATATGCAGAAAATTGCATATTTAAGTTCAGTATACAGAATTTGTAAATATTTGCATACAGCTTCATTTTGAAAGGCTATTCAGTTTTTGTTATTGTTTAGTCCATTTGTATTTTCTGACTTTTTCTAAAACCCTGACCAAAAGTGACCTAGATCACATAAGCTCACGACCACTCCTGCCTATTTGCTGAAAAGAAATAGCAAGATTTTATGCATCTATGGGATCAGTGTGTGTGTGTGTGTGTGTGTATGTATGTGTGTGCTTCATTATGCAATATTCTACATTTTATGAGAGGAAATGAATAGGTCACAAATAGATACTAATATCGCTAGCATCAAATTTTGTTTAAATATGTTTCCATATGAAACAAGGCATCTGATACAAAATTCAGTATAGCCCACCAACACTTTAATCTATTCTGTTGTAGTTCATTGAAGCCTTGTCAGTGAATAATTATAACTTTTTGTTTAAATACCTTAATAACACTTTAAATGGCCAGAACCTGCAGTTAGATCAAAATGTTTATCACACTCTGGCATACAACTTCTGTTCCCAGCCAACAAAAACTGAACATGGACTGAAAGAAGCAATGTTTACTGTTAAGACAGATATGCTAGAACATTCCTTAAACTGGTAAAAGATTGAGCCTAGACTACTGAAACCAACACTAAAACCAACACTAAAGAACTGCTACAATTTTTTGCGTAATTGTTACAATTTATGCAAAAAATCGATGGAAAACTGGCAACCTACACGTCTCCCACTTTGTGCCGGATCAATTTTCAAGCTGATCTCAACAAGCCTGGGCAAATTGCCATATAGAGCCATCACATAGACGACTCAGGGAAAGCGTTTTACAGTATTTGTACATTATTTAGATACAAAATATTAAGTCATTTTCATCAACCATACAAAAAAAAAAAACCAAAACAAAATCCCATTCTGTATTTGAAATAAGTCTTTAATATTTATCTATCATATATACTACCCATCCATGAATCTGTCTATTCAGCTTACATTAGTTAAACTTCTTCCATACATGCTGCAGCTATAAGGGGTTTTTGAGCCCAGGCTGCTTTTTAAATGAGGCACAACACAGGTAAACCAATCAGAACAGAACTCATGAACATCTATTAAACTTCATGGCACAGTAGCATAAACAGCCTGATGTTGGAAAACGAGTATTTTTAAGACATGAAGCCAAACAAACATTGTCAGTGGGGCATAGGTGAGGAAAAAAAATATTTGCGTTAATTAATAACATTTCTTGTGGTTTGGAATGAAATCCACTCATAGAGCCAAATGTCATGAAAAACATTGAAAACACACACACACACACACACACTGGAGCAGGCTGGATAAAGGGACACTCTGACAGAATGACAGAGCTGTGTCTGTAAATCCCCTATATGCATACAGTCATTGATCATGCAGATAGAAGCAGCACATTACACAGCTTTTAACAGTGTGTGCTACACACTCACGCAGCCCCATGCAAACAGGTGTCATTTTCTCATGAAACAGTAGTGGTTGTTTTGTTTAACTTTTTCATTAGCAAATACTGACTCATTCTTATCATAGAACATGAATCATAAATGGTGATTCATCTCTTTGAAATTGTTGCTTGTTTGGCCATGCTGACCTCTAAAGCTGATTTTTTTTTATCAACAAATTTCAAGCTAATTTGTTTGCCTTCCAGTGGTTTGTAAGTGATAATCAGACAGTGATGGACTTCATGGAGTGTGCAGCAGTTCATAATCAGTATTGGACTGTGTCCATGTTGCTGACTGAAAAGTGAGAGGATGAAATAATGGGACCTGTATGGAAAGTTTAGTGTCGTGTTTCATGAGCTGCTGTGGGATCTTATGGCTATGTTTGGGCAATTATGAATCTGTCTGTTGCCACTCTTTGTTCTCATATTTGAGTCTGATGTTTCACTGTCAGCAGATACTAAGGTGCTACAGAATTGTTCAACAGTATAATGTAGAGGTGTCATATTGGGCTGACAGCTTTAATAGTAATGAAAAATGCTGTCAGCACATATGCCTACAGAACAGCAGCAGATCAACAGTGTATAAGTGAGTCATTTGTAACTGTTTCACGGTTTCTCTCTGGGACATTAGATTTATAATCACTTTATCAAGATGGTATATAATAGTCCCCTTCAGGACCTGAGACTGCTTGACTGCTTGAAAACTACTCAATATGCAGAGCTCAGTAAATCAAAAGAAACACTGATGGCATCTGTAGCCTGAGTTTGTGAAATATAACAAATAACAAAACGGTACAAACACCATATATA
>JBBPCY010071359.1:0-11979 GCA_037974405.1 Brachyalestes nurse
GTGCTTGTGTAGGAATTTAACAGACACTGGACTGGAATGGTTTCACACTCATAGAGATGCTGATTTAAAAATAAATTCTAGTGATGTCTTATTTTTCCAGAGCTGTGTATATGTATAATTGTGAGATATACCATCAGAAACAGCACATTTTAATGCACAAAAACACAAAAAATCAAGTTTAGTTGTAAGTTTTATCGAAGTATGTTATTATGTTACACCTCCAGCTGCCTGAAGGATACGAGGATGTTAAACTAAGCCTGTCCAGTAACTCGAACTGGGTACGTGGAGGCTGTTAATAATCAGATGTATTTTTAATTTCTTCCCTATTGTCTATTGATTATCGTTCAGCAACAATTCTGATAGCGATAAAAAGCACTTGGGCAAAAACAGTCAATGCAAGAGGACGGAGTAGCACCTTATTTACAGCGCGAGACTGTTCTCTCTGGGTTTTCATGCTGAAGCTGTTTATTGTTGTAGCAGTGATCGGATCAGTGGCTCAGTAATACCAGTACAGTCATTGGTGCCAGTATACATTCCCTATATGCATCGTAACTTAAAGTGATGTATGCAACTACCCAATCTCCATCTATTTTTGTGTAAGAGTTTGAGCCGCCGTTCTCTATTTTTTATGGTTTACCAAGAAATACGAATTTTTACTTTGTGTAAAATATTAAATTTTAATTGCCATGTGACAAAAGTATCATTTTAAAATGTATTTTTTTGCAATATTTTACTGATTTGACCATACAGGTGGTGAAACCTGAGATATTATCTGAAAGTTACTTATTTTTTATATTTATTTTTTATGGCAAGTGATGATATATAGAGGTATAATTTGCATATTGTGAAAAAATGTGTGTGTGTGTGTGTATATATATATATATATATCAGAGACGATTTAAATGACAGTTAAATGTATACGTATTATGCTAATATAAACAAATATAAACACGTCTTGTTAGTTGGCTTTGCACAAGAATGCGAGTGCCAAATCGGTGCCGTACATAGATTGTAGAGTTGTAGTGCTGGTTTACACCACAAGAGGGCGAAGTAGAGTGAGTCCCTCTGTGGCTACTGGTGGGTTTGACTGGTTCTTGACTGGTTCTCTGATGTTCCACTCTGGGAGTCTCTGGAACAGCTGACTCTTTCTTTTTCTCTTTTCCTTTTTATAACCTCTTATGTTTAAGGGGCTGCTGGTTTTTCTGTGCTTTTCTTTTATGCATTAATGCTTTTTTTTTCTTGAATATGTTTTCTTTAATGCTGTCCTCCTGTTTTCTGACACACTAAACATGTTCTGAATTTGTAAAACCACAGTCTCAACTCAGAGAAAAGTCACATTATATATTTATATTTATATTTATATTTATAGCACAGTTCAAATGTACTGAGCCCCCTAATTTCTTCATATTTCACTTCCAGAGATCCAGACGTTCTATTTTAATGTGTTGTTGAAAACAGACTCCTGAGCATTGCCTTCAGTACTCCGACTGTTTTATTATATTTTATTACAGTTTATGATGAATCTACTGAGTGCTCCTCTTTTGAAGAGACTGTGGTTTTCCTTTTCATTTACATTGTCACTCCATGCTGGTTCTAACACACACACACACACACACACACACACATCTTATTTTAACACACACACAAACACACACACACACACACACCCTTACTCCCACCTGATTCTAACACACACACACACACACACACACACACACACACACCTGATTCTAACACACACACACTCTCACGCTGCACTTCTGTGATTTCTCTGCGGTCGTTTCTGCTCCTGCATCTTTTCTGAAACGTCTCACAGAACCGAACACGAATGTAAGAGTCCTTCACTCTGAAAGTCTGATGCAGTGAAGGATCTGATCAATAAAGCCATTTATTTCTGCACCGCCTGCGTTCTGCTCTACTCTCTGCAAAGAACCTTCTGCCTCTCTCTCTGTCTCTCTCTCCTCTCTCTGTCTCTCTCTCTCCTCTTTCTGTCTCTCTCTCTCTCTCTCTCCTCTCTGTCTCTCTCTCTGTCTCTCTCTCTCTCCTCTCTCTGTCTCTCTCCTCTCTGTCTCTCTCTCTGCTCTCTCTCCTCTCTGTCTCTCTCTCTCCTCTCTGTCTCTGTCTCTCTCTCTCTCTCTCCTCTCTGTCTTTCTCTCCTCTCTCTGTCCTCTCTCCTCTCTCTCTCTCTCATTCCTCTCTCTCTCTGTCCTCTCTCTGTCTCTCTCTCTCTCTCCTCTCTCTCTCTCTCTGCTCTTTATTCTCTCTGTTCTGTTTATTTTCTCTCTCCTCTGTTGTCTCTCTGTTCTCTTTTCTCTCATGCTGCTGCTGTTTGGCTGCTGGTTCAGGTACGACTGCTCTTCACTTTTTCCACCAATTAACTCCCTCCAATCTCTCTGGTTCTCCCTCTGTGGTTCTTTTCTCTGTGGTTCTTTTCTCTGTGGTTCTTTCTCTCTAGTTCTCTTCTCTCAGTGGTTCTTCTCTCTCTGTGGTTCCCTTCTCTCTGTCGTTCTCCTCTCTCTGTGGTTCTTTTCTCTTTGGTTCTCCTCTTTTTGTGGTTCTTTTCTCTGGATCTTTTCTCTGTGGTTCTCCTCTCTCTGTGGTTCTCCTCACTCCGTGGTTCTCCTCTCTCTGTGGTTCTCTTCTCTCTGTGCTTCTCCTCTCTCTGTGGTTCTTTTCTCTGTGGTTCTCTTCTCTGTGGTTCTCCTCTTTTTGTGTTTTTTTTCTCTGTGGATCTCCTCTCTCTGTGGTTCTCCATTCTCTGTGGTTCTCCTCACTCTGTGGTTCTCCTTTCTCTGTGGTTCTCCTTTCTCTGTGGTTCTCCTCTCTCTGTGGTTCTTTTATCTGTGGTTCTCCTCTTTTTGTGATTCTTTTCTCTGTGGTTCTCCTTTCTCTGTGGTTCTCCTCACTCTAGTTCTCCTTTCTCTGTGGTTCTCCTCTCTCTGTGAACCTCTCTCGGTGGTTCTCTTTTCTCTGTGGACTTCTCTCAGTGGTTCTCCTTTCTCTATAGTTCTCCTCTCTCTGTGGTTCTTTTCTCTGTGGATCTTTTCTCTCTGTGGTTCTTTTGTCTGTGATTCTCCCCTCTCTGTGGATCTTTTCTCTGTGGTTCTCCTTTTTCTGTGGTTTTCCTCTCTGTGGATCTTTTCTTTCTGTGGTTCTTTTCCCTGATTCTCTTCTCTCTGTGGTTCTCCTCTCTCTGTGGTTTTCTTTCCTCTGTGGACCTCTTTCAGTGGTTCTCCTTTCTCTATAGTTCTCTCTCTCTGTTTCTCCTTTTCTCTGTGGTTCTCCTCTCTCTGTGGTTCTCCTCTCTCTGTGGTTCTCTTCTCTCTGTGGTTCTCCTCTCTCTGTGGTTCTCCTCTCTCTGTGGTCCTCCTCTCTCTGTGGTTCTCCTCTCTCTGTGGTTCTCCTCTCTCTGTGGTTCTCCTTTTTTTGTGGTTCTCCTCTCTCTGTGGTTCTCCTCTCTCTGTGGTTCTCCTTTCTCTGTGGTTCTCCTCACTCTGTGGTTCTCCTCTCTCTGTGAACCTCTCTCCGTGGTTCTCTTTTCTCTTTGGACCTCTCTCAGTGGTTCTCTATAGTTCTCCTCTCTCTGTGGTTCTCCTTTTCTCTGTGGTTCTCCTCTCTCTGTGGTTCTTTTCTCTGTGGATCTTTTCTCTCTGTGGATCTTTTCTCTCTGTGGATCTTTTCTCTCTCTGGATCTTTTCTCTGTGGTTCTCCTTTTTCTGTGGTTTTCCTCTCTGTGGTTCTTCTCTCCGTGGATCTTTTCTTCCTGTGGTTCTTTTCTCTGGTTCTCTTCTCTCTGTGTTTCTCATTTCTCTGTGGTTCTCCTCTCTCCGTGGTTTTCTTTCCTCTGTGGACCTCTCTCTGTGTTTCTCCTTTTCTCTATGGTTCTCCTCTCTCTGTGGATCTTTTCTCTCTGTGGTTCTTTTCTCTGTGATTCACCTCTCTCTGTGGATCTTTTCTCTGTGGTTCTCCTTTTTCTGTGTTTTTTTCTCTCTGTGTTTCTTCTCTCTCTTGTTCTTTTCTCTATGGTTCTCCTCTCTCTGTGGTTCTTTTCTCTGTGATTCTCCTCTCTCTGTGTTTCTCCTCTGTGGATCTTTTCTCTGTGGTTCTCCTCTCTCTGTGGTTCTCTCTGTGGTTCTCCTCTCTCTGTGGTTCTTTTCTCTGTGGTTGTGCTTCTTGTGTTCAGGAACATATGGATCTGTTGAGTCTGATTGGAGAACCTGGATGTGAACGTTCTCATTCGTTTTCCTCTTCATTCTTCTCCTCCTCTTCTTTCTCAGCCTCATCTTCCTTTCTTCCGCTGCCTCTTCATCTTTTTCTTGTTCCTCTATCTTGTTTTTTTCTCTCCTTCCTCCACATTCTTCTCCTCTTCCTCTTCTTCTATTCTTGTCTCTGGTCTCCCTTCATTTCTTTCTTCTTCATCACCACCATGTTCTCGTTATCCTACACCTTTCTCTTCTCCTGCTTCTCCATTTCTTTATTTTTGTCATCTTCGTACTTTCTTCTTATTTTAATTAATTTTTGATTTTCTTCTTCTCCTCAGGAGACGAAACGTATCAGGACATTTTCCAGGACTTTACTCAGATGGCTTCAAACGACCCGGAGAAGCTCCACCGTTTCTGATCAGGAGAACCCGCTCGCCTCAGAACCTTCCGGAAGATCCCCTGTCCTGCAGCCCCAGAGGGTTCAGTCTGGGGTCGAGATTATTTAGAGTCGTATTGATGTACTGTTTCAGATGAACCACAGCATCAGATGGTCGGATTCTGACCTCTGAGGTCCAGAGTTTTTTTTTTTTTTAACTGTTTTGAATTGTTTGACCCAGCAGAGAGTCCCAGAAGATCAGACGTATCTTCTCCTCCTCCCACTTCCTGAATGGAAGGTTATGGACCTCTTTCTTCTCGAGATGTTTCAGAATGATCACTAGCGTACAGAATGTTCTCCTCACGTTACTTATATGTATATGTGCACATTACTCTGCACAGTATAATCATATTGTACTCAAATGTAAGAAAGCGCATGTGTAATTGTCGTTTTGCATATTTGGACATTTTTTTTGCACTTTTTTGTAAGTTCTGGGAGGACACAGACACTCATCTCACTCGTCACGCAGCGGTGAATAATCACAGAGCCGTCATGTTAGGGAGCAGATGTTACTCTGCTGGAATTTTGAATTTACTATTTTTAATCACTTTAATGTTCTTTTCTTTTGGTTTTGTTTTTGGATTTTTCTGCCCAGTTTAGTCGCACCCCGCTCCACCCACTAGCTAGAGCTCCCCCAGTCACAAGATCCCACCAAAACTGGGAGGGTGAAGGTGAGCAGGTTCTTACTCAGAGTCCATCGCTTCTCAAACTGCTGCTAAAGCAACAGTGTTGGGTTCAACATGCTTGGAGGAGAACACTAACCACCAATTCTGTTACAGCTGCTAACAGCTAGAGTGGGTGGAGCCTATACAGGCTGTTGTGTGATTGGTTGAAATACATTGACCAAACATGTCTCGGTCAATCCGATCGCTTTTAAATGAATTTTCTGCCAGTTAAAGCTGTCTTTATTGCTCTGTGTTTAAGGCAGCGTGTAGATCAGTAATTTGCTCGTGGGATTTTATCGAGGATCTGGACTTTGGACAGCCCAGACAGTGTCCAGGGGGAGCTGGGCTGTATCTTACGCAGATAAAAGCTGAGTTAAGGCAACTGTTATGTGTCTTCTGTAACAAAGGGGACGAATTTAAATAGTATTTTAGCTGAAGCTCTGCCGCAAACCCACCGTCTGGCCCACGAGCGACCCGGGCCGCCTCCTGCTTCTCTCTGATGTGTGTAAATTGTGTACATTTGTACATAAATGTGCTTTTATTTTCTGTAGGTGTTTTAAATAAGAAATAGTGGTACTTGAACTATATTAATATGCTTGTTTGTTTTTACGGAATGCTCTGTACTCGATCACATGTACGTGTTCCAGGAGGTGATTCTGTTTCCTGCAGATGTTGCTGAAAGCTGTATTTTCTGTATGATTTTTATAAAGCATTGTATTCCGTTGGCATTGCTGGTCTGAGGGCTGTTTTTGTGCAAAGGCTCTTTACTCTAATCATCTACCCAAATTCAATTACATCTCTAAACACCCCCCACTCCAGTCTGAGTGTTATCACATCAGTTAGATCATTCTTCATTCATTCATTAGCACGCGGAGGGGATTTGTGTGTGTGTGTGTGTGTGTGTGTGTGTGTGTGTGTGTGTGTGTGTGTGTGTGTGTGTGTGTGTGTGTGTACTATTTACATTTCAGAAATTCCACTGAAAGTCCATCAATTTACAGAGAAGAGTTGCAACATGTGGATTCACAGCCATCGTCTGTCCAGTTCTTTTAGATGGCACTTTTCCTTTTGTCTTTGTTCCTCTCTCTGGATTTATACCTACAAAGCACCTAAAGGGTCAGGAAACAGATACAAAAACACACAATGTAATTCAGATTAGGATTGTTTTGTAGTTTTGAGGCTTGTAATGATGTTTTTGAAATTGGACCATATGTCAGAGCAGTGTTTCTCAACTGTAGTAGAATAAACCCTGCTTTCTAGAAAAAAGCAGGGTCCTGTAAAAACTTCCTGTAAAAATGTACAGATAATTTACTCTCCCCCTTGTCATCCAAGATGCTCATGTCCTTTTCTTCAGCTGATAAGAAATTATGTTTCTGGAGGAAAACATTCCCAGATTTCAATGGTGCCCCCAAGTTTGAACTTCCCAAATGTAGTTTATGTCTCCTTTTCTTTCCCAATTTCAAAATCATCCCACATCACTGCAGAAGTACCGACCCCTTGTTTACAAAGTGAACATGCAGAGAAGATCAAACTCTCTTTACAAATAAAAAGGTAAAAACGCGATGTAGGATGATTTTGATATTGAAGAAGAAAACGACAGTTTTTCGACAAACATTAACTGTACTGACCCGGATTACACAGACTACACATGTGCACTGCAGAGACGAGAGAACACGAGCATTTGAGGTTAAAAATTAATTAAAATGTAGATTTGTTTCAAATTGTTTCGCCAGATAATATTTTTTTACAGTAAACTACTGGAATGTGTGTACTTGCTTTAAAATGCTGTATATATGTTATATTTAATAACATAACATGATTTAATCACTGTCAGATGAATTTAAAGTTTTACATATGACCGCTGCATAAGCTTTAGTTTTAACTGCATAAATTCTAGTGAAATGCATCTTTTTCACACACAAAAAATTATTTGACAAAAATGTATTTATTTATTAAAACCTGACATGTAACATGTAGTAAATGAATCCATCAAACGTCTGATGAAAAGAAAAATTGAACTACAGCCGCTGTTTCACAGGATGCAAGTGGCTAGAAATGTGAAAAAGAATAAAGAGGACAAAATATTACATACATTACAAAACATGAGACAGGCAGATGAAGATCAATCGACAGACAGACAGAGATAGATGGATGGATGGATGGATAGATGGATAGATGGATGGATGGATGGATGGATGGATGGATGGATGGATTGATTCAAATGGCTCTAAACAATCCCAGCCGAGGAAGAAGCCTAGCAAAACGATCTCTCATTTTCAAAACAAATTGACTAACAAATTGGTTCAATATGGTCAGTACAGTTAGGGTATGTCTCCTTATTAGCTTGCTATAGTGTTAAATAGGGGTTGGTTTGGAGAAACATTGTGTAAAGGCCTAAACAGACCTAAAACAGGACACATTTACAAATATAAAATGTAAAAAGTAGGTAGTGAAGTTGAAATCAACCCTCTACCTTTGAATGAATTCTAAGGTGCATGCTGCCTCGTCCTGGTACTGAAGAAAAAGCTGAAAACAGAGTGACAAGGCCAGACAGGAAGCTAGGCTGAATGCCCTCACACACAACCTCACCTTCAGCGGTCAGCATCCAGTGCCCACTAGTCAAAGTCTCTCCTAAAACAATGTCACATATGACAATACCATTTTTGTCTTTCAGACATTTAAAATATATTTTAGTATGTATCAACAGGATGAACTCAATATAAAAAAACAGCCGCGGCAGCAGCGCGACACCAACGAGTCTAGAGCGCCCTGTAAATGTATCAATGGTAACATTTTCCTACACAAATTAATTACTGAAATCTGTGAAAATACGTGCTGGTGCCAGTGCTGGACCAAAACCAGCTCAGCTCCAGCACCGGTGTTCTGTCGGATTGTCCTACCGCAGCATGTTTTTATAGCGACATCAATCGTTTTTGCTGCGCTATCAAAAAGTCCTACTGTGGGTGTTGCCTAGTTCCTGCTAGCTCTACAAATGCAATGTGCAACTTTTTCTATAATAATTATACTATTATACTGTCCATAAATCACAGGTAGTATGTTCTGATAGCTCAGAAACACCCATCAGATCATGGTACCTGTGGTTTATGAACAGTAAAGAGTCATAATTCAAGATAAAACACTGATGTTCTGATGGATGTATTCATTTGTCAATAGGGGTGGACACCACAGGAAAATATTACTTTTTCACAACACAAGTCACAAAGGCATCAAGCAAAAAATACAACTACAAATGCTGTTAATTCCATGTAATTACTACACAGCAGTAAATGAACAACGGCTAATTATGCAATAAAACATGCAATTAAACTTCTGTGTTCCTGAAGTAGTGACGATATTATGATGTATTGGGAAAAGTATATTTTGGGGAAAATGACAGTAATGATAAATATGGTCATTTTTACCAGCTCTACTTGCCCCCATGGCTCCAGGTGTCTTTGAGTGAGGGTGGGCAATCTTTCAAAAAGTATCACAATCTTTTTAAAGTATTAAAATCCAGGACATGAATTATGATCTTTCTTGACATTTTAAAAAAAGCATTGATATAAATTTAGACTCGAACAAGCATTTGCACCATTTAATACAAACTATTTAATTAAAAAATTCAACATTGTCAACAAAATGAAAAACATTAAAACCCAAGTTTAAGTTAAATTTAAATATATCAAACAAAGTTGTTAACCGGTAAAACCATTTAATAGTAAAACAAGCAAACAAAATAAAAACAAAGTACAAAAGTGCACTTGTAAAAGACGTTCAGTGGTGCATACATTTCTTGCATGAATAGTTGCCATCATCTTCTGGTTCATATGTAGCACATTTAAAAGGTGCCCATCTTGAGCAGACACGTCACACTGCTCCTGGAAAGGTGTAATTAGAGTTATAAGATGTAAATACTGAAAATGAATCCAGTAATTTTACAATATGTGCTTAAATGCCCAAAGTTATCAAGTTTAATGTGAAACTTTTACCATTTCAATGAAGCTGTCATCTTGATATGAGTCCAGCATGGAACAAAACACACAGTAGTCTGCTGCATTTCCTAAAAACAGATTCATTGGAGAGAATTTATAGGAAATAAATGTATTAAATTTCATAATGATCAAATTCTAATATAAATCCACTGAATTCTAAAATCATACACATGCTCAAAAGTTTTAGAACACCGCATTTTTGTACGGATATTCTTTTTTAAAAGCAAAAGGCCATCTCACTAAATCGTGGCTTTGTTTAATTTATTAATAGATACTGATCTTTATATTATTTTGTATAAATTTGTTATAAATACAACTTGTGTTCTGTTATGGAAATTTTATATGAATTTTTTATTTTATTGTGTGTCACATTTTAGATCCTTGTTTGTAAGATGTCTCTACCCCACTTACTGACAGAACATTTTGTTTTGTTTAATATTGTTGTCACCTTCAAGGTGTGAATCCAAACCAGCTTCATCTTCTTTTGTGGCTACAAAAGAGCGGGGGGGGGGGATATTCACTTCTTTTCTTTTCTTTCTTATCTGACCTATCCTGCAGTATGTTGTTTTGTATGCTTTTTGATACTAAAACGATCACTGAAAGATGGACTTCTTTTCTTTGGTGAATGATTCTTAAGACAAATTTCCGTCACAGTTCAAAGGAAGTTTGAAAGTTTTGTAAATTTTACTCAGCATCTTGCAGAAAGAGCAAAGGTTTTTCTGGAAACGTTGACTGTCACACATTGTTAAGAAAGGTTGGTTTTTTGGGTTTTTTTTTTTTTCGAAACCCAGGAACCTTCAATTTGTGTTTTTGCCTGGAAACTGCTCACTTACATAATATGCTGCTTCCTTTACTGACATGCAAATACTTTCACTGGAAAATGTATGTTTAGAACTGATGAATGTAGATGTAATAATTTAATAATAATATAATGTAATATAATGTTATGTAATATAATGTAATAATAATCTATAATATAATAATATAGATGTAATAATAATAGAACTATATAAGTACATACTAACAAGTACATTTTAAATAGATTTTTTGAGAGTAAAACACACTGTAGTGGAAACATTTGCATAGTAGTTGAACTGAAAAATTAATGAAAGCATTAAGTAAATAAATGAAAGGGCTGTGCTTTGTGCTAGAACTGACCCATGCTAATAATGACCATGGTATTTATAAATCAACTGAAATATTACGTTAATGCAAGTCTACTCTAATCTATAATTGTCATTCATTTGCAATGAAATGTAAGAAACATCTGCCCAATCAGACACTGAAACATTTTTAAATCATCATTCACTTTCCAGGACACTACAGTCTGCCTCACCTTCTCATTCAAGTAGTTCACGCGCTATTTCAAGTCATGCAGACCTCACCGCTTCCTCAGAAATGCACCTCAGAAATGTTCCCTCTCAAATGGTAATCCACAGCAAACTGCAAATATTAATATCATTTTAATTAATGCTAATGTATTTAAATTGATACACAAGAAAAAAACCCACATGATTACCTGCAATATCAAAACTCCTCAACTGCTGCCATCAAGCTGCTTCTGGTGTTGTAAAGCTCTGCACACGCCACTCTCCTTTTTGGGCATCAAATCCTCTCATCTTCAAAAAATGCCTAAAAATTATTAAAAGAACTAAGAATTTGACAGTCCAACTTTTTTTTTATTTTTTGGGACATTCTCACAATCTTCAAAACATAAATCTTTTGCAGTTAGAGTGAACAGTTTTTGTTTGAATAAATAATATCGATGCTTATTTTTTAACTATCATATAAACTTTTTCCTCATAATAGTTTAGTAATTAAGGCACACACCACAAGAATCTAATGTGCTCCAAAATTCACAGGCCACAACCAAATGTCCTGAACAGGCCATTTCATCTGCATAGCAAGTGCAATAGTTAGTGAATCTTGATTACAAATAGAAGCCTTCAACCAAATTACCTTTTTGAGACTAAGGAACTGCCCAGCAAACAATGATAATGCAATCACTGCACAAAGCTGGTGTACAGGTGTCTAGGGGGAAATTATCTTTAGAGTATTTAACTTCAAAACAAAGTCTGAAATGTACTTCGATGCGTATCTACGCAGATTTTGTCTTTGGCCTTTATTATATACCAGAATATATTTTCCCAAAGAGATGTAGTCATACACAGCATTCCACTTGTCTTTCATGACTAAAATATAAACCGTTTTTGCTTGTTAGTACATACAACATAGTACAATTTTACAAAGTGTAACACAAATTTACAAAGAATCAGTCCATAAACCACATCCATAACACAGTCCGTAATTACATAAAGACTACATACAATGAGTTAAACATGCACTGATGGTAGAATAATCTGATGAGTGTTTCTGAGCTATCAGAACATACTACCTGTGTTTATAGACAATAAAGTGTCATAATTAAAAATATAAAAGGTAAAACACTGGTGGTAGGATAATCTTATTAGAGTTGATGTTAACCCTAAGTGTGTACAAATGTTTCTTGCAAAAAGAAAATCACACATTTGGCATTCTGAAGATTTTACTTTACTGTCAACAACATGCGCAGATATGCATTGATAACCATTGTGAAAGAAAATTTGAATAAAATTCAGGTAATGATTACATCAAACAACAGAATTAGGATTTTCATGCACAGCAGCAGAAGGCCAGTGAAAAACAAA
>JBBPCY010071361.1:0-11976 GCA_037974405.1 Brachyalestes nurse
GCTGCCTCAGGGACCTCGCAGGGTTGGCCTTTATCTACTGAAGCTGGCACAATCTCAGATGCCTCGGGATGGGTAGATGGTTTTGTCTTCGCATTATATACATATTTTTTATTTACTAATATATTTATTCATTAATTCATTTATTTATTAATTCATTAATTATTTTAGCATTTTGGTCTGTGTTTAATCTTTGCACAGGGCGCATAGCAAATATGTGTCAAAAAATGATTTTGTTTTCTTTTTTTGGACATTTTTGTGCCTTTCTGAGTGCATGACCTAGCTGTAGGATTTAGTCTGAAACCTATACGATCCATTAGGGCTCCCAGAAGAGTAAAAGAGTGTTGTTACTTCATTTTGAAGCATGTTACCCCTAAAGGGAAGCTTGCCAACACATTTCTCGTCCAACACATTTCACAGAAAATCAGCAGCGACTGCTGAATCCTAGCACTGTAGTTATTAAGGTTAAAAAAGGGTGTTTTAACTTAAAAAATATTTTTTTAAGTAATAAAACTTGTAAATAACTATTTTTTTCACACATAAACACACCACAGCATAGCACAGCACACATTTGGTTTCTTAGAGGACCATGTTCAAAAAGAAATTTGTGAGTGTAAAATCCTTCTCAGGTGATGCATATTGAGGTATGAAGCCAAGTCACAGTATGCAAATCAGTCAGCTCATGCTCCCACCCCTTGATGTTGACTCCCATCTTGTACTGAACTGAATATATGGGGAAAATGAGAAGCAGACACAGGACCACTGTTGTAAGAAAACTGTTGTTCTCACTGTCTAAGCTGATGTTGGATAGGGTAAGCTGTATGAAAA
This sequence comes from Brachyalestes nurse, assembly GCA_037974405.1. Taxonomy (NCBI): domain Eukaryota; kingdom Metazoa; phylum Chordata; class Actinopteri; order Characiformes; family Alestidae; genus Brachyalestes; species Brachyalestes nurse. Next base: position 826 of record JBBPCY010071361.1, read on the forward strand.
CTGACACATGAAATCACACCGAATATCTGGAAGAAACAAGGCAGTGGGTCATTTTTTTTAAAGACCAGAAATACTCACTGCTGCAGTATTCATTTCCCTTAGCTTGTTTATAGAATTACAGTATTGTATTATTGCCATGAAAACAATATTTTTTGTTTTTACTTTTTTCACACTGGGTTTAATATCATACACCATAAACACAAGTTCGGATTCAGAAACAGGGAATTTTGCCTGGTGTTAGTACTGAATTAATGCAGAAGATCAAGGTGGTGGAGGCTGTAGTACGAAAGTTTGCATCAAAGTACCCACTCGCCTTCCCAAACAATCTGAAGTGTCCCTCCCATTCTTTGGCAGTTTTACTTACAGTCTATACTCTACACCTTAAAGAGCGATGTACTTAAAGGCCATAGAAGAACTGTTTTGTTTCTTTAAACAACCAAGTTCAAAAAGAGATTTATGATCATGAAGGAGGTGATGCATACTGAGCTATGAAGTCACATCACAATCTGCAAATAAAATGCCAAAAATGTTGCTTTTTTTACACTGTCATGCCCATCCTTCTCCTATTTTTGAGCATTTTTCACAAGGAGTTATCTGACACTGGCAAGACACGGTCATGTTTAAAATGATACATTTTTTATATATCATTCCTTTTAAGAAAAAAGACTACACCCAGACAAGCACCACAATTGAAACATTATGTATACACACAGTATCTAAAACTCAAGGATTAAAATGTCAGTGTTAAAATGTCACTCATGTAGCATGATCCATGGTAAACTGATCTGCACTACACAACAATCCTAGCTGACATTTCCCTCTTATTACACATAGCCTGTTTCACTATGCTGTTTTTTTTCTCGGCTATCCTGACTTCCTTAGGCGATGTCTTCACTTCCACCATGTCACCGTTGCCTCACACTCACAGCAGAAGTGAACATTGAAATAATAAGTAGTCATGTGTATTATATATCCTGATATATGCTGTACAGTGTTGGGATATAATCTGGAACATGGAGCTCCATTCGAGCATGAAGCATATCCATTAATCCCAGATAACTGGTAGAGTTCTGTCAGCTGTTTTCCACACTATCTTAAAATTACAGTCATTACTGCACTGTAGCTCAGTACTGTTGTATCTGGGAGGTTTCTCATTTTTCTATAAATACTCCAGCATTTACAGCAAGTACCAGACATTATGCTTTTACCAAATGAGGTATCCATGCTGTGAAATAAAGCGCTTTCATAAAATAGATTACATCTCTGTTTCCAAAAGTTGGTAAACTGAAAGAGAAAATGCTAACATTTTATTCGAAAGCCTCCTACACAGGGATGTTATAAGTGGATAAAATATCTTATTTTAGTTTTGGCCAAGGAATGTATATGGGCCTCCTCCTTACTGGAAAATGTTTCATAATAATTGCAACACATAGTGACATAATATTTTCTGAGACAGAATAAACTAATGCAGCCTTTATGAGAACTGAGACTTTATAAAAAGTTTTTGTACGTTGGTCTCATTTTATTTGGAGTGTCCCTAGTAACGGTGCAGTTATAATTTAACAAGACACTGAGCAAGTGAAGTAAAGTAGATGTTTATAGTCATTTCAACTTTATACGAAGTAAAATGAAACAACGTTCTTCTGGGACCATGGTGCAACACAAAGAACAAAAACAGAACACCACAAGAATACACAATAGTAGAGCAGGACAGGACTAAAAAGAGAGTGTAAAAAACACAGTACCAGCAGTACAATCATTTACAGGACAAGCCAACAAGATATTTACAATCCCAGTTGGGGAGTAAGTTTTATTGTTTATGGCAGAACAATTTAGTGTGTGCATGCAGTGTGGTTCAGCGAAAGGAAACAGTTTAGTTTAGAGTGTGTTTGAGATGTACAGTTAGTTGTTTGGTTCTGATTTAGGAGTCCGATGGCCTAAAAGAAGAAGCTGTACACAATACTGGCAGTGAAGGTCTTGAATCCTTCTGCTGGACAGGAGGAGGTAAAAAGAGGGTATGTGAGGAATGAGTGGGGTCATCTACAAGGCTGATGGATTTGTGGATGCAGTTTTGTGGATCTAATGTTGCACAATTTCCGTACCGCACTACAACTACAGAGAATGCAACTACAGAGAATGTTCTGGAGGAGCACTCCCTCAGGAAGTAAAGATGCTGCTGGCTCTTCTTAGCAATGTAGCTGGTGTTGAGGGTCCATGTGATGTTTTACATGATGTGAAGAACAAGCAACTTGGTGCTCTGAATGATCTCCACTGCGGAGCTGTTGCTGTTCAGTGGAGAGTGATTGCGTCGTGCCTTCCTGAAGTCGACAACCATCTTATTTATTTTGTTCACATTCAGAGACAAGTTGTTGGCTCTGTACTAGTCTGTTAGGCATCGCACCTTCTCTCTGTAAGCCTTGTTTTCCCACTGATCGAACCCACCGCTGTCGTGTCATTAGCAAACATGAAGATGTGGTTTGTACTGCGTATTGCTGCATAATTGTGGATCAGCAGCGTGAACAGCAGAGGGCTAAGCACACAGCCTTGGGAGGTCCCCAAAGTAAATCATATCAAATTTAAGACACAATGAACACGTTTAGTTACTTCTCTCTAAGTGCGCTGATAAAAAATTGGGGATTCTAAACTGACCATAGGTGTGAGTGTGTGAGATAATGGGTGTGTGTGTGTTTGCGCCCCGCCCCAGGGTGAGTCCCTGCCTCGTGCCCGTTGGCCCCAGGATAGGCTCTGGGTACCCCTGACCCTTGCAAGGATGAAGCAGTTACAGATGTTAATGAATTATGAATTTAATTGAATAGTTATATTTAACTGAAGTGTTACTCGTTGTATTGTAGTTTGCTGACTTTGACATACTGCAAAATAATAAATCAAATGTAAAACACGCCCTGCACAATATTTTATGTTCTCAGTATGTTAATAATATGTGACTGTTCCACAGCAATCAGCAAATAAACTTAAAACTGTGCACTACAACTAAAATTAAAATATTGAAGTTAATTCTCCATATTGAGTGTGTACTTACTGTCACATAGAAAGTTAAGAAAGTGTATTATTTGACCAGGGGTGTTCAACATTGTGCATATGACTGAGTGAAATGAGTCAATCAACATAATCAGCAAATGTCCACACCAGTCTGTCTAGCTCTGAAGATGACTGCGGTCAGCCAGGACAACTTTGACTGGTGTGTCACAGCGTTAGGGAGGGGAGGAGGAGGGTGGAGAAGAGGCGGGGAGGAAACGGATCATAACGTTAGGTAAACCTGCCTGTGTGTGCGTGAGTGTGTGTGTGTGTGTAATGGCTGGAACTGAGACTCTGTATAAACTCTGTAGGCTGATTTACAGTCCTCCTGTGCTAAATGAAGCTTGGCCTAATGGTTCTCGTCAGTATTGTTTTAATGGACTTGCTCACGGAGCACCGGTCAGCAGCGGGAGGGGTAGCAGAGGTTTGACAGTGGGGATGAGAGAGAAACACATTGTGTAGTATGATTTGCTGCCCACCGATCAGTTCAAAAGCGCCAAGGGACGTCAGAGAACCGTGCTGGACTGTAAGAGACTGTAGCCCATCTGTTGATGCACCATTTGTGTTATTTGTTCTCTAGCCCTTCATTAAGAGCCAGTTAATGACCACAGGGCATCCCTGGCTCTGTGTGTGTGTATGTGTGTGTGTGTTTGTGTGTATGTATACTGTATCTTTATATATACTGTATGTATGCATGTATGTACTGTATGTGACCACCCTCAACTTAGCAGTTGCACTGATATGCCGAATGCATCTCACACTGCACACACTACCATGTTAATGTCATTTCCGCTCTGAGAATGGCCCACCATCCAAAAAATACACACCATTCACTCTTCAGTCTATACACACCTTATATATGAAAACGGAAGTGCAAAACCGTCCCTCCTGAATCCATTGTTTGATGTCATGAAAACAAACTAATTTAAACCTTTGACCCTATAGTAGCTTAGCATTGTCGATTAATGTATTAAGCTCAATGTAGTCATTTCCAGTTCCACCCAGTAGCTAGGACACCGCATCACATGATACCACTCACACTGGGTGGGTGAAGATAAACACATGCTTCCACTGAGTCATGTAAAGCACCACTGCATCTTCTCAAACTGTTGCTAACACAGCGTCATCAAACAGCATAGCGCACTTGGAGAACAGTGCTGAAAGACACCTGTGCTTGCTGGCATCGTACTGACTGATAGAGGAGAGGGGTGACCTCCTATCCAGCCAGAGAAAACAAAGCCATTTGTGCTCTGGACACCTGTCCTTAGATCTGTCCATGATACAGCCAGCACTGACAGTTGCACCATTCAGGAGCCCCCAGATTGCTTTTTGAATTACCCAAATTACAGGGCAGCCAATCAAAACAGAGATCATATTTCTGTCTTAAATGCATAGTGACAAAACCATCTGTTTAAAAGATAAAGATTATAAAATTAAAGTGAATGAATCATGAATAATGGCAGTTTTTATACAGTCGTACGCCTCATTTTGTCTTTAGATGACACACACTCTGTGGCATAATGCAATCTCAGGCACCAGAGGGATTTCTGCAGAAAACTCTTGTCTGTTCTAGTAATATTTTAAGACGTTCTAGCTTTCTCAGAAACATCAAATAATTTCCCAGTAAGTGCCATAAACCTTCAGACGTACTCTTCTTTTTTTTAAATGTTCGCTAACTTTGGAAAGCATTAGATATACATTAATCTGGTAAGAAGAGCAAATGTCTGATAACATGACCATATATGTTGCTCAGGCAAGACTTTGTTTGGTATTTGCATGCAGGTAGTGCATCACTGAAGCCTAATCTTCATTGAAAACAGCTGCTTCCTACTGTAGTGCAGACTTCAAAAAGACTCTCCTCTAAACTGATATCACAATTCTAGGAATCTGGCTCCTCACACACTCCACAGAGGGCTGGGAGTGAATCATTTAGAGGCTGCAGGTTACAGAAACAGAAAGAGATGAAACTAAATGCTAACAAGCCCAAAGAAATCAGCGTGATGAGAAACTGTGATGCCATTTACTCTCGCAGACTGCAGGTGATGCGGAAAACAGCAGAGGTAATGGGAGGTGTTAGACATGAGAAGGGAACTCTATGAGCGAAGCAGCAAATTGAAAACTGTTTGTGGACCTCAAGCTAAGGAAAAGTGTGGAGACAAGCAATCGGAAATTATGAGCACACGCAGATCTCTGCAAGCGAGGAACAAAATTGGACAGCAATTAGACACAGTTCAGAAAAAGGATGTGAGGTAAGAAAAAAAAATATGGACATCTATTAAAAAGTGGCTTAGTAGTACGTTTTTAAATTGCTTCATCAAAATCCTAGAAGATTCTTTTGCACTACTGATAAACACAGAAGTGCTGCAAGGCAAGAGAATCTATGTTTACTCAGTTTTTCCATCATAACAAATCAATTATTTGTTTTCTCAAGAAAAATGTCATCTCCTCATAAATGGTATAATGTTTGGTCCCACTTTATATTATAACTAATAACTGTATAGTTACACCTTAACAATGCACACAATAGCTTATTGTCTCTAATAACTGTATTGTTATATATCAATGCATACATCTTAACAATCATTTATACTGTTTTTTTTTTAATAATTGTGTAGTTACACCTAAACAGTTGATGTAGACTATATATATAAAACTGTCTAACTGTGTGGTTACACATTACAACACATTCCTTAACAATAATTTCCATTGTCTCTAATAACTATATAGTTACACATAAATATACATCATAATAATTTACACTACCTCTAATAAATATTAGTATTTAATAATAAACATTGTTACACATCAGTCATACTCTGATAAATGATTCCAGCAGTTCTGTAAATTCTGGGCATAATAGCTCTCTAGCTAGAGTCGCTCTGTAAGTGTTTTATACTGATTCTATACCAATCAAGACCACTTGATTTACTCCCCCATTAAGGAATTGTACTGCTGTGACAGCGTCTGCAGTTAGCAAACCTTAACGAAGATTATAACATGTTTTGCTAGCATGCTAAACTAGCACATTGTGCTAACTAACTCAGCATTATTTTACAGCTTGACATACTTGGAGGAGAAAACTATCAGTTACAACAGTTACACCATTGAGTTCAAGTCAGAGACTACCTATGAGGCTACCTGGGATGGACACCCTACACCATAATCTGGGTGTAGCATCCTAAGTCACTACATGAGCAAAACTCATTATTACTATTGCTATTATTATAGTTAATATTTTTGTTACTGCTCATCTAGCCCTCACTCAGCCATAGCTCTGTTTAGCCACCTCCTGATTAGTGCTATTATCGTGTGGTGCAGTATACTGTACAATGCTACAGCATTTCATTCCCGCCTCATTATTCTACAGCAGCAATCAATCAATTTAATTACCTACCCACCTCCACACTTTTATTCTGTCTCATTATGTCACATTCACAGGAATTTGCTACCAAAGGCTGTATCAAAAAAACAACAAACAAAAAAAAAACACTTTGCAACCTCTGAGACATTCAGTGCAGGCAGCTCATGTTTCCATTTTCGAAAGAAGGTATTTGATCTATAGAGCTCTGCAAACAAAACAATGCAAATAAATTGGAACGTGTAAGCCACAGCAGAGAGAGTGTGGGATTCCTTTTATTTATAAAGATATATATGAAGGGGAAAAAAAATGTGTGAGACATTTGAACAGAACCAACTAAGGCTTATGTGTGGAAATCCAAGCAATACAAGACATTAGACACAGAAGCTTGGCATTTCCATATAAGTGGCAAATTTCTTACTTCAGCTTCACATCATTAATAAGTGAAGTGTCCCTCAATCTCTCTTTTCAGGGTTCTTTTGAGATACGGGTGCCGTAGCTGGGCATTGTAGTAATTAAACCTTAAATACTATTGTTAGTGATAGCTAGCAATAGTAAAACAGTGATATAATTTAATAAATGTAATAAATTTAATAAATAATTATATATAATTTAATAAATAATTTCGGATTAAAATTTAAGATTAAGATCTTGCAGTCAATAAATTGTAATTTGTAAGTAGAAGAGGGGATATTTTATCAACAATTTGATGAAAAGTTATTGTTCAGGAATACAGCATTGTTTTGTGGAAAGAAAGCACAAACACTGTCATATTTTTGTTTTTTCTTGGCAACTCCCTAACCACTAGGCCACCAGCTGCCTGACACACATAAGTATACACAGAGCACACACTTCTGCACATTTTAACAAACAGTTACTGGCTATTACATTTTTTTATTTTTATCTGTACACTAAAATTAAATGTAAGTTTACTGTAACAGAAGTGGTCATTTATTTTTGATTGGAAGCTCAACAGAACATCCTCTGATCGAGGGTCTTCAGATTTTTGTGTACTTATCAATTCATACATTCTTGCCCAAACATATTGCAGTAGATTTCAGTGTAAGTATATTTCTGCACCAAATAATTATTCCAATAATTATCCAAACTTGAAAAGATGATATCATTTCTCTGGGTAATAGCTAGAAGCTGTTAGACATACTTACTGTTAGACTAACTACTGCACAAAAACATTAGCATTTATCTGAAACAATATAAGTATTTTACCCTTTTTTAGGTGCACAAATGTTATTTTATATACAATTCAAAGCCCGACAGTGGTTATTAGTTTTTGGTACATTGTCTAAACAATGCCAGGAATTGTGTAGTTACATAATGACATTTGAATGAGTGCAACAAAACGGCTGCCACTTTGCCCCTTATACGCTTGTTACCTTGCATTGGTGAAAACAGGCTTATAGTTTGTCAAGAGCCACTTTAATTGCCAGTAGGTGGGTTAGGATGGGCTCTTTTGGACTGAGGTTGATTGAAAGCGGGTGTTTATGGGTAGGCATTGCAAGAAAAGCTGCAGGCAGAGAGAGAGAGAGAGAGAGAGAGAAAGAGAGAGAGGAAAAGAGAGAAAGGCTCAGTGGATGTTGCAAGGACTCATGCTTTGTATAAGGAGGTTCACTCTGGCTCAAGGTGAGAGGTAATTGTCAGATCATTTGTGGCGATTTGAAAGCACAGTGCCACTTCTGCAAACACACAGAGCTTTATTCGCCTCCCGTCAGTGGCGGCTGCCGTGTAAATTACCTCTGCCAGGGTCTTACAGTGCAGAATTATTTGCGGGGGCAAACAAACAACTTTCATTTGGGTGCCGGGCAATGTGCTTTCTGTACAAGTCTTGAGGTCGAGTTTAGCTTGAATTTACTGCTTGAGTCTGGGTTTGTTGAAGTGACAGCCAGTTATAAGACATGGTTGGTTTGATTGTTTATGGTGAGGCTAGTTTATTTACATAGCACATGTTTTAAATGGGCTTAGTCATTGTAATTACACAGTAATTACAAAATTCACTAAGCAATAACTTAGTAGTAACGTTGTTAAACTTCACATTTAAACTGCGTACCTGCAGATTTGAGGGTGCGCTTATGCATTTCCTCAATTTGTTTCAAACATCCATCCATCCATCCATTATCTCCCACTTAACCGGAGTCGTGGGGGCAACAGCCTAAGCAGGGAAACCCAGACTTCCCTCTCCCCGGCCACTTCTTCCAGCTCTTCCAGGAGATCCCGAGGCATTCCCAGGCCAGCCGAGAGACATTGTTTCAAACAATAAACTACAAAATACTATTACTGTCCTCAAAACAAGTCTGCACATACTGTAAGTGTACAGATATAAATTGTTTTATTTCTTACATCTAGGAAAGTCAATATAATTTCTCAGTGTGTGGTTTATGCATTCAGTAACACTCACCGTCTTTATCTGTTCCATATATTATTGATCATATAAGCAAGATTAAAAACATGTGCAAACTTTTAAAGAGAACCTCCTGTGGCAGTTGGTAGCCTAGTGGCGTCCGCCCTGCAATCAGGAAGTTGTGGGTTCAATTCCCAAGACTGCTAAGCACCTCTGAGTTACCCTTGAGCAAGGTACCGTCTCCACACACTGCTCCCCGGGTGTTGCGTTTTTGGCTGCTTCACTTGGTGAATGGGTTAAATGTACGTGTTCACGTATGACGGAATTGTCACTTTCACTGAAAGTAAATTCCGCTAGATTTCTGTTACGCAGGGGTGGACTGGGACAAAAGAACGGCTGTGGTAATTTGGGATAGAAAGGCCCACCGCATACAATTATGCACACCACCCATCTTTGCGCTCCCATGAATGTGTATACCAACAAAGTAGTATTCAATTGATTGTGAACTTACCCAGTCAAAAATGAATCCGCAGCTGAATCTTTTAATGAATATTTGGGGGAAAAAAGAGACGACATTCTACAGTATGTGTGTGACAGAGAGAGAGAGAGAGAGATTTTAAGAAGTGTGGATGTCTTTCATTCCTGTATATTATTCATAAATACCTACAGAAAAGTTGCCTCTAACACCATGCCCCAAAAGTTGACTTCTACTCACCCCACAACCAATAACAGATAATTAACTGCTGTGTCACGGTAAATGTTGATGAATGGTGGTTAAAAAAATAATGTTCTCACTTTCAATGAGACGATTTAGTTCAGCAAGGAAGACATATAAGAACTAACTGTAAGGTCTATTGTTTTAGCAAGTGTATACAATGTGCTATAAATAAATAGCCGTTCTCCTAGCAGTATCACTGACGATATTATTATCTTATTTCACCACCACTCATTAATGTAACAAGACAAACAAGTGCGGCCGAAAAATGATTGTTTTATTGGTGTGTATCACCATAATTTACAAACAGTTTATATACCACCACAGATTTACCAAGGGTGGTCAGTGGATTCCTTTACTTATAACTGAACGCAGTCCAGCTTACCGCAGGTTCACTGCTGCCACCACCACCATAATCAGCTGATGAAGGCCCTGCAGCAAAAATGTCTGTAATTTTGCCACATTTGACAGTGTCTGCCTGAAGTACCTTTTTTTCTCTTGCAGTTTCTCTATGCCCCCTTTATGTTTTCTCTCTCCATCTCATCCAGGGACACTGCACCTGGCACAGAGCCAAAAGGGGAGGTGTTTAAAGCTATCATTGGGCTGGCCTCATGTCAATAAAGAAAAGAAAAGAAACAAAAAGAACCAATGGGCCGCAGAGGAGTGTTTCATGGGCCAGTGGTCATGAAATAAACTGCTGCGCTGACTTTTTTGGCGAATGTATTAAACAGGCACAGGAACCAAAACAAAGGAGGTGGTGGTGTATAAAAAGTTGATTGGGCCGGCCCAGTGTCAGCTGAGCGGCCAATCTACGAGTCTTACGGGCCGGTCAGACCAATAAATAAATAAATAAATAGATGGTCGGCCCAAATAGCACGTCAGCCCACCGGGAAAATGCCCGATACGCCAGATGGTCAGTCCGACCCTGCGCCGAGGCAAACTTTGCATACTGAAACATTTATGCAAGTAATTGCAGATTACATATTGCGTGAAACATTCTTTTCTGCTCAGTTATCCAAAGATAATACTTAAATATTACAGGTTGCAAATAACACATTTGATTATTGCACTAGATGTTTAGCAATTAGTATTTTCCAAATATTGTATTTTTCTGCTTGTCTGCAGTGTGTTATTTTGCCTGCATTTGCATTGTTGAAGCTAGTTGCATTATTCAAGCTACTGAGAAATTTTATTTACACAGCACATTTAAAACAGAAGTGTCTTAAAAATTTATGGAAAATTAGTACAATTCACAATTTTTTTACAGCTCCAGCTCTCAACATCACCAGATTAATTTGCATATTTAAAAAGTCATGAGGAAGCCTGCCTGATTTTTGTCCCAGAGTCATAATTTACTTTTAGTTTAAACCACAACTGACAGGAAATCATGGGTAATTGAAGCTGAGGTTAAGTATACTGAAGGAGCATATCAACAGAGTATGTCTGTAAAATATATTTAGCTCCTTTTTTTTAGAATAAGAATCAGAAAACATTATTGATCTTGGTGGAAATTGTTTATGCTATGAATACACAGACATGCAGAGACACAATTACAAGAATAATATAAAACATAATCTAAAGTAGAAATAAAACTCACTGTCACGAGTCATCGCGGCGTGCTCGTGTAGGAGGCACAGAGACAGGCTTGATCCATTCTTTCCAGGGCTTTTATTCCACAACAGAAAA
>JBBPCY010071362.1:0-11975 GCA_037974405.1 Brachyalestes nurse
TGGGGTATATGGTGTTGTGTGTATATATGTGTGGGGGTGTGTGTGTGTGTGTGTGTGTGTGTGTGTGTGTGTAAGAATGTTCATTGCTGAAGCATCGCTACATGCTGAATGGTTAAAGTCAAGTAGGTGTTTATTCAACCATCTACACAGTACACAGTGAAGTAAAACAACATTCCTCCTGACTATGGAGCAAACCAAAAACAGAACACAAGACCAACACGGGTGCAGACAGGGCAGGACTATCCAGAGTGAAATGAGAAAGAAAGTGTTCATTAATGTTCACACCTCAGGAATTCCAGATTTCATAATACCTTCTTGTCCACGCATTTATTTCTAAACATTTCAAATGTTCAAGACAGAAAAGCATCAGTGGAAGCATCTTGTCCATTTCTCTGTAGCCAGTCATCATCCATGAAACTGCAGGAAGATTATTCACTCTTAAATGATCTATATTCTAGTGTGTAGAGTAAACAAAAACATGATCATCAAATAGGCAGCAAGATGATCCATCACTCACACTGCCACTGGCTCTGCAGATCCAGCTCATTCATTTCTTGTCAAAAATGTGAGGCTAGATTCTGTAGAATATTTACAATAAGAAATATTATCACACATATTACATGTGCAATTAATAATAAGCGACCACAGGACCTGGTCAACATCAATAAAAATTTGCACTGTTAGGGCATGGCGTTTTATCTTTAAATAAAATTAGCAAAACTTCAATCCTGCGAGGATCCCACACACAGTCCTCCTCCAGTCCACTGGGTACCATTCCGCATTTAGGAGGAACCCAAGCAGTGTCAAATCCCGCTTTGTGCCAGGTCTTCTGTAGAGGATGACCCTGTCTGTTAATTGTAATGACTTTTCCCACCTGCACTCTTAGCTTTAGGATAACTCGTTCTTCATTGGGACGCAAGCGTTTTGGGTAGGCTAAAGCCTTTTTAAAACTCCTACTCACATAGACGCCAGGTCCCAGCATGCCTCCAGAGGAGGGAACGAAGCCCTCACGCTTGATCTTGAAGGCATTGGCCAAGATTGTGCCATGGTACATGATAAGGATCTGCCCTGCCATTGGGTATGAGCTTCTTAGTTTGTCTTAGCTTCTTAGCGCCTCTGGTAATAGCCACATGACAATGTAGCTAGTGGTGTGCCTAAACCAAAGGGAAAGGAATTTAGTGTCTATTTATACATTTATACTTTATCTCTTTGGTAAAGTGATTCCAGAAAACACACACACACACACACACACATATGCATATACAAATGTACAGTATAAAGAAAAAAATAATAGAGGTTTTCAGGGTTTCAGTTTGAACTGAACGGTTTGCCTTAGTTTTTAAGAACTACAGACAATATTTCCAAATAAAAATATTGTTCTTTAATGCATAATGACAAAACATCAAAATAAGGGAAATGATGCAGTGTTTACAGAACTTGGATAATTCAAAGAAAACAAATCTCTTAAACAAAATGGCAGTAATTACCTTTGACGTACTTCTAGTAGTGTTTTACCATCCAGCTGGTCTTTTTGCGAGAGGAGAGTGTTGATTACAGCAGTGTTTTTATACTTTTCCTCATTAAATAAGATGTGATTCAGGTGATCACTAATCAGTACCTCATAAAGCAGAATGAGGTGCTTGTGTAGGAATTTAACAGACACTGGCATGGAATGGTTGTCATGTTCATAGAGAGGCTGATTTCAAAATAAGTTGCATCATGAAAATAGAATTCATAACTATATAGCAAAGGGAAAAGGGCAAAAAATAGTTCTTGTTAATATTCTTCTATTACCAATTATGTAACAAGATTTGGACTATTTCTAGTGGTCCATTTACGCAAGGACTGCTAGCATCTTTATAATTTAACAGTAATATAGATCTTCCAATAAGTTTTATCATTTAAATGATATCAAAAGACTCGGACACTCACCTGCATGGCAGTCTAAGTGAGAAATGCCTCTATTCTTCTTTCACTTTTATTTATATAATGCTGTTCTCGTAAAGGCCACAAACCAGTTCTACAGCTTTGACCCTCGTACAGGAGGAGTGTTATTTCGAATTCCAAATAATCTGACTCTGGAGTTAATGTTGTCTCTGTAGTTGCTACCTTCACTATTAAATATTGAGGTTCCTTATCAGTTCTTGTCTTGGATTTACATTTTCCGGGAAAATCTTCTAATTAGTAGATACTCATTGCTGCAAAAAATATACTGACAAGTGAAATGATCTTAAATCTAGTCAATAGACTGTATTTAATACTTCTCATATTAAGACTGCATTCTAAATAAGATTATTCTAGCTGTTTATTTACATTGTTTTCTATTTTTCAAGCATTTTTATCCACACTGGTAAATGTCTGCAGGAAATAATGTTTGAAGCAAAATAATATTAAACGGTCTCAAAACAGATATCTAGGTCCTATAGCCTCAAAAATTGCCTGAAATCGCTCACACTCCTGTTGTTTCTACACAACAAAGGCGCAATAACAGCCCTTTTCACAATGCAGTAGATAAACCATCGACGAGCTCAGTTCTTCAGGGAGAAATAGCTTTATCTTGACATGTTAAAGGTATTTTTACCTTCATGTTTTATGTTTATGTCATAGGGTGTGTCACTCAAACCCACGATGTAGCGCTCAGGGAGACAGTAAATGAACATGGCTTCTCTAAAATGACTGAACGATCACTGTTCATACCTGACGTAATAAGAGGCTGAGGATCAATAAATAATGTTCTGTGGAGGTGCCTTCTCTTTCTTCTCATTTTAAGCTATATGCTGGTTGGCCCTATGTTGTTTTGTTTGTATGTGGGCTGGTTAGATTTAAAGACTCAATAATCATTGAGTAATCAATAGTCAGTGGCCATCAGTTAACCATCAGACTGCTTCATGCTGTTTTGTATTGTAGATTTAGGGGTCCGGCTTGTAGTGCAGTGTTAAAGAAAGCCTCTGTTTCATTTTAAAATGAGGAGAGGTGACACAAAATATTGTACATTTAACCCTGACAGTGAATACATTGTAACTGTCTGAAATCCTTGGAGCTACAAAAAACTTGGAGAGACCAAATCCTTTGATTTGAATGAACCTTTGCTATTGGTCTGACTGTTATGGGATTTTGACATGGTGTCAACAAGGATAAGATAAAAGTTTTTTTCCCAAAAGCAACCGAGCATTATAGATAATGCCCTTTTCTGACATACTTAAACATTAGGATGCCAGGACGGGTTCTTTGCAGGATCCTTTAGATGAACCATGTACACCCACCAATGAAAACACTTCTGTAAATGAGATGTATAAGTGTAAAGAATCTTTTTTGAGGTTTAATGGACCACCGTGTGGTGTAAAGGTTCTTGGTCAAACCCTTATAATGCTAAAGAATCTTTGCAATACGTGAAGCTTTTTTGAGCTTCTTTCAACCCTTGAAAGGTTTTTCAAATTCATGCATATCATTAACACTAATTGCTCTTTAGGGAACGAAAATGGTCCTGCAATTTTGTGGCACCTTGTTTTAAGAGTGTCTTAGCAAACAAAGCAAAGCCATAATTATAGTTATGGAATGTGCTGATGGTGGTGAGCTTTTTCAGATTATATGAAACTTCTTCAGTACTGATTGCTCTATAAATAATCGGTTTATAAAATAGACAAGTCAGGCAGGTTTGGGGATATTATTTGATTTGGAAAACTTTTGAAATCGTCCATTTGAAATGGCATATTTTCTCCTCGAAGCGGCATCTTTAGTTTCAGAAAAATCGTGTTCATGAAGTGGAAGGAACGAGAAAACTGGTCTGGGGTGATGTGCAAACTGGGCATGAGGACTTACTGGGGATGGCATGAAAACAAGTCGAGGTATGGGTGTTGATATGGGAATCCGCTGGGGGTGTTGTGAAAATCCATGTGGGGACGGATAAGACTTGGATACGAGAACCATTTGGGGATTCTTTGAAAAGAAACAGAGGGAGACATGGGAGGTAAATGCAGGGCCCTGAGGATGGTGGTGCAGCCAGTAAACCACTTAGATTAAGTCAGGAGGAGGTGTGGAACCGGAATACGTTCTCTTTCTTAACTTTAGATTTTTTTCTTTTTGAAAAGGCCAGGTTATAAGACTTCAATTCAATTCAATTTTATTTATATAGCGCTTTTACAACCAAGTTATCACAAAGCAGCTTTACAGGGTCCAGGTCCGAGCCCCTAGTGAGTGAGCCAGAGGCAACAGAGGCGAGGAAAAACTCCCTGAGCTGGAGGAAGAAACCTCGGGAGGAACTAAGCCTCAAAAGGGGAACCCATAGTCCTCAGGTCGACCCGGAGAGAAAGAAAAGAGCTTCTATATGGGGATAAATAACAAAAGAAGGCCTTCATGGACAAGATTATTGACAGATAGGCTGTCTATGGCTAACAGAGTTGGTATCACTAAGTGTCCATAGAGGTAAATTTTGTTGAAGAGTAATAGAGTCTGTAGTCCATAAACAACAGGATCAGGAGCAAGAATCTCCACCGGAGCTTAAGGCAGCAGTTGGCCCTAATTGGGGCAGGGCACGAAATCAGTCGAGGACAATTTGGCACAGGGCCCCAGTGATAGCAGGCCCAGGAAGGTGGTGACCTGGGGTCCCGCGGTGATCATTCAGGCTAGACAAATGTGCAGCAGTTCCCCTCGGAGATAACGGAGAACAGAGATAGTTCTGTTTAAATTTGCAGAGAATTATTTATATCTGTGAGGAGTGCAAGTTACGACTCAGGCGTGTCTTGCTAAAGCAGCCTAGCTAGAAAGGGCAAAATTGAGGGGTATGATAGGCATGAGAGGACCGGTGCACCTACATTCCACCGTGTACCTTTTCACTAGGGCCATAAATACACTGCAATTAGACTTTAAGGATGAATCAATAAATAAATCAATCAACTCTTTGTTTATTATCTTAACATATTTCATAACCACAAGACCTAAACCAAATAAAGACAACACTAAAAGTTAAAAGACAAAGACAGACAGTAACACTCAATTTTATAACAAAAATACAAGAACAGGAAGGGTTTGAATGAAAGAATAAATTGAATAAATTGAGTGAAGTAAAATAAACATTTTATGAAAAAGCGTTTTCTATTTGGACTTTCAACCATTTTGCTTCAATTAAATCAAAATTGAACAATTTCCTGGGGAACATCATTTTATTGCTAATTTTCCAATTATGAGTCTTATCTAAAAAAATAATGATAAACTATTTCAGGATCAACCATTGTTTCGGTTTCATTTTTACTCTTTGGTATGTGTGGTAACATGCCATCACCTCAAAAACAAGACATTGTCAAAAGAAAATCACTTCAACTTTTAATTACCACTTTAAGAAGAACAATGTTTATGTAGCTAAACTGACTACAGTCATAGACTTCATTAAGGGTTTATAAAAACATGATTTTATAGTGTCTGTGGAGCATTGTTATAGCAGTTATAAGCAAACACATAAAAATATGCCATCTTCATTTATGAAGAAGGCCTAAAGAGGCTCATATTGACTTCTGTTATGATTTTTATTTAGTTTCCCAGAAAAATAAGTTGCTCATATGTGTGAATTCCTGTTGATCTAAGAGAGTCCTTGCATTATGATGAGAATACATAACCTATACTCTTGAGAAATACATTTACACATATAATGCCAAGATATGCCAAGAGATAAGATAAACCTTTATTAGTCCCACAAGTGGGAAATTTGCTACGGCAGAAAGTGGACAGTACAAAGTTAAAAATTAAGAAACAACAGAATAAAGTAGAATAAAATAGAATAAAAATAAAATACTATACTACTATACTATACTGATTTAATAGCTAGGTACCAGCAGACCGACTTAGTTCCTAGGTTAGCTCCCACACAGGTTGGTATATTTCCTAAATGACTCAAAACTGCAATACACAACATGAAGAATATACTAGCAGATTGCTTGTATTCAGCATCAGTGTTCATGCTATAGCTGCAGTAAGTAAGTAAGTCTTTTAGAGGTACTAGTACAAGTTTATTTGTTGAAATGGCTACTTAAAGTAAACGTTTCTGCATTAAACACGTACATAATATGTGCAACAGTTACATGATGATGATTATATGGTGATGATATTCACTGGCTACATAATTTTAAACCCATGAAATCAAATAACCACAAGGTAGAAAAGCAAAAGTCAGTCACAAGTCATTCCTTGTCCTTGTGATTGTTATTTGTTGATTAAGAGCAAAAACGTCTTTGTAATTTACATGTAAAACGTTCAAGACCTCAGACTTTAAATCAGATCAGTGCCATTAGCTCTGACATTGTCAGTTCACATCAGGGTGAGCTGGAATCCCTTGAAATGTCTGAGGCCATGTCCACACGTACACGGGTATTTCAGAAAACAGAGGTTTTTCAAAGTTTTTTTGGCCTTTCGTCCGCATTTAAATGGCGTTTTGGGTCAGTGAATATGGAGGTTTTTGAAAACTCCGACCAAAGTGGCAAATTTCGAAAACTTTATGTGTGGACAAGAAAAACGAAGATTTTGCAAAACAGACCGTTTCACGTCATACAGTGCACCACTCATATGACAGACCCAAAGTACTACCTCAATCTTATTAGAACTTTTGGCATGTTTGTACTCATGTCCATCCAGTATGAAGGACATAGACGTCAGAGTCAGCTTTGGATGTTATTATATTCAACACAGACACTGTCTCTGGTAATGAGGCCCCCCCTCCGAGGCTTCTGATTGGTCACCAGTGCTATACAGTTTAAGGTTATAGCGGCACCTGCTGCCTTGGCATGTTTTTGACAGCGTTTTCTGTGATTGAGTATGGACAGAGATATTTTTTGAAAACGTGCTCGTGTGGACGATTTTTAAAAAAAAACGAAAACGGAAAATCTGAGTTTTCAGAAATACCCGTGTACGTTTGGACATGGCCTGAGCCACTTGCAAAATGCTCCTTAAGCAAAACGAAAGGCACAAGCTCCCCTGTACTAATCACTATATACAAAACTATATAATATACTGGTGTTCCTCAGCTTGTTAGTACTTTTACCAACATTTTACTTCCCTAACAGAATTCTCCACAGAAATTAATGATGGTAACATTTAGGATGTCATTAACATTTAGCTTGGATATAATATCATTTAGCATGACAATCATCACTGTAGCGTTAACACTGTTGGCAGCAATAAGTTTGCTTAGCATTTCTCATTCTGAAAGTGCAGCTGGCCGTTTGAATATTTTTTCTCTTTAATCAATCTCATTTTTCAGTGTTTTCAACTGAAGTCAATATTTCATTGACTACTGCTGATAGTCAGCAGATGTGTACTGTGTACTGTGTGTATGTGGTAGAAATTACTATAAATCCTACTTGACCTGACTTGACTTGACTTGAATGTTGCTGTAGAATTCACAATGCATTAGTCTAAACTACACCAAACATTCCACTTCATTATTGATAAAAGTATCTGAACACATTGCCATGGCCCAAATGTAACTTGCTTGTTCATTTCATTGATTGATTCGCCTGTCTAGTTTCCAGCTAAGTAATGCAGGAGAACAACCATTCTACCCACTGAGAAAGGGCAAAGTATGCTGTGCTCTGAACTCCTGCTCTTCCAGTGAAAAAGCTAATGCTTAGACTGTTGCGTCATTTGGGAGCCCCAGACTCACAAACATGTTTTTTTCTCAGATCCGATCTGTGGCCTTGATGATTCATATTTGTTTTTTGTATGTGATTGCAAATGAGTGGGAGCGGAAGTGAAGAAATGGGTTGACGATAATTAGACGGCACACATCCAGTGTGTAACAGTGTTCTTGTTTATTTATAATCATGCTCACAAAAAAACAAACAAAAAAATTCCTGCTGCTTCACTTGGTGAATAGGTTAAAGACAGAGAACAGTTTCATGCTGCTGTGTGATGTGGTGCGTCCAAGGATGACAAATGGACACTTTGGATGACACTTTTCACTTTACATCACTTTCATTAGAACAAACAGCTTTGGTATGTAGAAGCGTTGTCTCTTTAAAGTCTTTGGGGCAGATACCCTAATACAATCCTGATCATGGGTCAGGTCACTCTGACATCATCACAGTGATCCATATAGGATCCTCTCTAGTACCACATACACTGTATGGACAGAAGTATTGGGACTTGTTTTTCAGGGTTTGGACTAGGCCCCTTATTCCGGTGAAGGGTAATCATAATGCTTCTGTACACCAAGACATTTTGGACAACACCTTGCTTCCAACACAGTTTGGGGAAGAACATTTTCTATTCCAGTATGACTGTGCCCCTGTGCACAAAGCAAGCTCCATAAAGACATGGTTGGATAAGTTTGGTGTGGAAGAACTTGATTGGCTCGCACAGAGCCCTGACCTCAACCCCATCCAACATGTTTGAGATGAACTAGACGGAGACCCTGAGCCACGCCTCCTCGTCCTGGATCAGAACCTGACCACATAAATGCTCTGAATTCCCACAGAAACTCCTTGTGGAAAGCCTTCTAAGAAGACTGGAAGTTCACACATTCACTCACAATAAAATCAATTACGGGTCACTTACAAACACGATTAAGTAAAGTTACCTTTATAGTCGCATGTGAACGCACCACAGCACAGCACAGTGTGAACTTTCTTCGCATTGACATTTCTGACGGTAATGACAGTGGTTTGTCATGTAAGAACAATCTTTTTGGAAGAACAGAGTAAACAGGTGCCGTTTGAAAGAATGTTCACTTCATTTGACAAACAGTAGTGATTTAGTTTCTCTTCTGCTGAAAACTTGATTCCAGTACATAGAGACTTGATTTCATGACTGGTGTTTGATGCCACCTTGTGGCATTTTTCCACAAGTTTTTTCCATAACTTCACATTTTTTATTCTCACTGAAGGAATGGTGCTTGTTCACAAACAGAGCAATTCACAATTTCTGCAGTATAGCAAGTGCATGACTTCTGTGAGTGACATTTACAAAGGAAGGGTTATGGAGCTTACTCAGATACAAACTAATATACCAGAAAAATTCATTCAGAAGATTCCTGGATCAGATAAAATCTCCTTTCTGATGAGCCCCTTTCCTCCAAACGTCCAAAGAAATGTTTTGAGGATGGCATACTGGTCTTTTGATATTTGGAAAAATATCTAATCATGTGAAGTTCACTCTTTACATCGTAGCATAGCACAGACTAATTTCAAAACACAACTGCTGTAAAAGATCCACTCAAAAAAAGATATATGTGAAAGTCTAGTACTGTAGCTGCCCATATCTATATCAAAGAAGTGAATTGTCTAAATTTATTGCAAAACTACATACTAAACTATCAAATGGAAACACAAATGACATCCTATTTAAAAATGATGTCAGGATTCAGCATGTAAATAGCATACTATAACACAGAAAAGCTTTATATGAAGATAATTGCTGAAAAAGAAAATACAAAAATTAGCAAAACCTGGAGTACAATGACAATGACTGCCCTTTGCAATGCAAAAAAAGAACAATGATTAAAGAGAGTAATAAGTAGACAAATATAATAAAAATGTTCTGCATATTGTATAAAGTATATGACCTTGAGGCCCTACTCCTCGACGTTCATCCTGCTTATCATGAATTGTTAAGATGTTCAAAATCCAATTTCAACCGGATCATGACCGAGCCTTGCACCCTTTTCTTCCACCTCAGCCCACTCACTTTTCTTTACATATAAGTATAGCAAGTTCATTTTGAGCTTTGTTCTATTCTGTCAGATTGCTCTGCATTCTGAGAAATGGAACCTTTCTTGCAAGAAATAAAAGCGCTTGCAAGGGTTGAGTGGTCTAGTGGGTTTTTTCACCACTGAAGATTGAGCAGTTTTCTTTGTTTTTCCACAACAGAGCACCAGCACAGGTGAAAAGTTCTCCAGCCTGTACCTCACTTTGTTCAGAGAAGAGAGGGCTGAAAGTAGAGGCTTGGGACTGTCACCAATGGGATCCCTGAACTGAGGGGGGCACACTGAGGGATTGCTACTGAACACTGGGAGTGACGGTTTATTGAAGCTCACAGGAGCACAGGGAATACCGCCTCCCGTGCCTTTTAACCAAGACTGAGGTGGAAGTCAACCTGTACATTGGTGACAACCAAGTCTAGGGTAAAGGAAGCGAAGAACTTGTGGTTGGGGAACTCCTCTGGCAAGGCACCCCAATGGGCACACATCTTATTTTAATTCAACTAAGTATAAGTATATGGAGGAGTATGGCTCAGAGGGTATGGACAGAGGCGTAATAGTAGCAGAACGAAGCAGAATGTAGGGTTAGAAAAGGGAAGTCAAAGCAATTGCCCACTGAAGCAGCAGAGAATACAAAAAGGGTAGATGCAGAATAGAAAAGAATGCATAATTCTACTCAGGGAAATTGTTCTTTGTATCCTGCAGCGCCTCTGAGATTTCGTTTTGACCATGACCTTGACCGTGCACCCCCACCATATCATGCATCCATGCAACAGCCATTGAAGAGAGCTCAGGAGCAATGCCCAAGATCATCTGGACCAACTCTATCCCAGAGCGCACCCTCTGCCACTCCTTCACCAACCAGATGGATTCACGGAACAACCACATTCAGGTTAACTGGCAGTGACTTTCACCTCTGAAGATGAAGAGGAGGAAAGAGAAGAAGAGCCACCAAAGGAGACCCCTGTTTCCAATCAAAGAAGAAGGAGTGAAGACAAAGGGAAAGAAGGGTCGAGCAAATGACTGTGATTGAGGTAGCAGGAACTCACCTGGTTTATCATCCCTGGTCTGAGGCCAAAATCAAAAGTGATATGGTCCATCTTCCAAATCCCGAAGACTCATTTAGTTTTCAGATGGCATTTAGTTTGCAGATGGTCTCCTGGTGTTCTGTCAGGAATTCGGTCTCAGCCATGTGCACTGGGAGATGAGGTGGAACAGTGGGAAGCGCATATTAGGAACAGTATGATGAACAGCCTGAGAACTAAAATTAGCATGATTGTAAAACAATGTGTTGCATGGGAACAAGTCAGACGGTCAGATATGCATTGTTACATCCTGCATGCAGAAGCCAACATCAAAGATAAGAAAAAACAAAAGGACAAAACTGAGAAGGAACTGCATATGACTGCTATGATGATGTATTAGGCCTTCCAGGGGGAGGCAATGTTGGACAGAAATATAGACGAGGCATAGGCCGAGTGTGATGAGGATGCGAAGAAGCAATAGGACCCTCAGACCGAAATTATGACCCAGAAGAATGTTTTAACTGCCATGAGAAAGATTATTTGGCAGTAGAATGAAGGGGGTGGGGAAGAGGCTGGGTTGGCTCCGATGCATCTGACGCCTGAGATTAGTTTTAGAAACAATGTCACTTCGGAGTTATCAGTGAGCCCATAGTGGGTACATGTTAGGTATGGCACTTTACCTTAATTAAAAATACAGCGATATACATTAGGTAGATACTTACTCTGTTACTCTTAACCCACAGAGGAGTAACTGTTGTGGAGAGGGATGTACCAGTGTTATATACACTCCTTATCAACTGCTGTATGCAGATTGGTGATATAAGTGCTGCGCTTTTGCAGGAGGAAATTTTGTCCACTTCTATTTTTGAGACATAGTTCATGGAGCCTGATTCCCGGCATTGTACCTCACATGGTAACTTAGGACCATGGTTTAACTGGTTCAACTGACACCTGAGCAAAACATGTTATTTGGTGTTTCTTATTTGATTCCACATGTGTCATTTTCCACATTTGTCAAGTAGCTGATAATTGGCAACCAACTCAGGATACATGGGAATACGCGTCGGCGTCCCTCTCGATGTCGTGCTTTTGGGGTGCGGTGTTCTGACGGGGTTCGGCGACGGCCCAAATTTACCTGACCGGCCCAAATATATTCAATTCAATTCAATTTTATTTATATAGCGCTTTTATCAATGGTCATTGTCACAAAGCTGCTTCACAAATGAGAGAAAATTATGTATGTGAGTGTGTGTGAGAGAAAAAATAAA
>JBBPCY010071363.1:0-11975 GCA_037974405.1 Brachyalestes nurse
AACCTTATCCTACAAATGCACTTCTTCTAAGTCATTTGAAGCACCACTGCATCTGTTCAAACCGCTGCTAACTCTATGTCATTAGACAGCTCAACACGCTTGGAGGAGAAAACTAATTGCCCACTGTGTTACATCAGTTACCAGACACCCACACTGGCTAGCTTTAAACTTAGTGATGGAAAGAAAGAAAGTTAAATATATATATATATATGCTTTAGTTTTTAGACATTTTAAGAGTTTTTTTCCCAGAAACTATTGTAAAAGAATATCTCGGACATCAGGCAGCAAATTTATGTCCATTTCATATAACACATAACTTTTTATGATGAAGCTTTTAAAGGCTCTAAACAATTCTGACTACGTATCTCTAGGAAGAAGCATTTCACAGCAAATCACTCTGGATGATTTGTTTAACTTCTTTCCAATTTAATTATGTCGAAATGTAGAAAAATCAGGGGAATTCCACTTTAAAGAATTGTCCAATGAAAGGTTATTAAGGGGCCAAAAGTGGTCTTTCTATGTCACTGTGTATATAGATAAGGCTATTTTGTGTTGTTGCTAATTCTACTTATTAAACTACACAAGCCAAAGCACAGAAAGGCTGCGTGATGCTGCTGCTGGTGTCTGATCAGTCCCGTGCTATCGCTGCTAAGATCTGATCGATGGGCTCTCTGACTGTTAGCTGAGGGTGTTGTTGTTGCTCTTCACATAAAACCCCTCTGTGGGATTGACTCATCATGAAGCTTCATGTACTGAAGATCAGTAATTGGCTTATGGGGTGAGAGCATGCTGTGTGAGCAGTAGCCGTACATGTGACAAATGTTGTGTTGGTTTCAGCACTCGCTGTGAAACAGCTTCACGTGTCACTCAGTACATCACCAGTATCATCAGGACCGGGGCAGCTGGACTTTTTTGTATAGCTCATCTCACTTTAGGTTTACTCTAATGATACTCATAAGCATAAAGCTTTATTTTTAATATAATCACTAAGAAAACCTGTATCTCTGTAATGGTGATTTCATAGCAGCATTTTTAAGAGCCTATGTCCTACGTTCCAGACGTCCCCTCATGACATTTGTATGGTTTCATGCACCAAAACCAATCATAATTCCTTTTTACATACCCTTTATTGACCCCTTAGAATTAAACAGGTGTTTTCTTGCTGCTGTGCTTTTAAGATTATTTTATATAAATGACCCCTGCTCTTACTGGCTGCTCTGTCTAGCACTTCATTCAAAAAAGCCCAGACTGAAAGACTTAGAACTAATGTATATATATACATTTGGTAATGGTGTGGGGCTGATCTTACTGTAGGCAAAAAAGGTGGCCTAATGTAAATTTGTTGGTGTTTGTGACATCACACAAACTATGAATTCATAATGGCCTCTTTTCAGCTAAATTTCTATGTATGGACTAGGAGGAGTGTTTTCATCTACATTAAAAACATTTATTTAAAAAAAAGTAATGTTTTGTTTTCCATGATAAAAGGCCTTTAATGGACCTTAAGGTTCATGAATAATGTTCGTACATGTTTGTGTTTGGGTGTACTGTAGGAAGTAAGAGGTAGAATATTACAGTGTGAAAAATGCTCTTGTAAAACGCTAAGCACTGAACAACAAACATGAAAAGACCAAGTTTTGCTTCGCTTAAAAAGATCAAAACTGAGTCTTTGATCAAAAGTGATTGTAGCAGAACAAGCGCCACCTTCTTTCTCTGACACACTTCTCTTTCAGCTGATACAGAAACTGCCCTCTGTAATCACGTTGTCTATCTAAAGTCAGCTTCATGCTCACATTAGGAACTCTGGGTCTACACTGGTTTTCTATGAGAATAACTGATGCCATGTTTCATCTCCTTAATGACATCAAAATTCAAGATCTGAAGGCATTCTGATATAAATATCTGTTTGGCAAAACATTAGGTTTGAAACATTTTTTAACACAGGGTGTGAGAGCAGTGATATTAGAAAACAATACTTATTTTTCCATAATTTATCCTGTGAATGCTAAGGACACGGCCACACTACTTTTTATCATTTCCCATTTAGGGTTACTTCAAGAAGGGCATTCGGTGTAAAACTTTGCCAAGTCAAATATGTGGACTAACAGCTTAGATTATAATAAATTAAACAATCAAAATTTTGATTTATTAAACTTTATTTCCTTTTATTAGTATTACTAAATTGTATCACTTGTGTGTAAAAACTTTGAGCCCTTCGAAACCACTGCACTCAATTCCAGGTCATCTTTCTGTCACAGTTTCTACAGGCTGGACTGCATGCAGGAGACTCTTTTACAGTCACCCTGCCTGACTTTGGGAAGAGCTGGGATATGAAAAGGGCAGAATGTGCTCCAGTGTACTGAATAACTCAGTGATGCTGAATGAACTTTTCCCAAATGGAATATTCTCCTTCAGTTGTGATGAGTTTGCATGAGGTGACGTGTCGGAGAAAGTGGCTGGAGCTTTCTCTGTGCCACTGCCATGAAATTTATTCATAGCGTAGAAAATGCATGTTTCCCACCTCTGACTTCCACTGAATAGCTAACAATACATGTGGAGAATTTTTTTGCCAAATGTAATCAATTATTCACTTGAATGAATGCATAAAATATTCAGCTGCTCTTATCTGAAGTTGAAGAAAAATTGAACCTGCTGATTGTTTTGTATGCTAAATTTTGCGCAAATTCTCTCCACAAACCTTAAAAGCACTCCTCCTTGTCTTTGACATATGGCTCTAGATTGAGATTTAATTGGTGAGATGTTATTATATGGAACATCTCTCAGCAGAGACTCAGAAAGTTTAAAAAAAGCTCGAACATGATTAGATCTGGATTACCAACCTTAATGGGGTAAACAAATAAAGGTTTTGGTTTCCTGCCATACTCGTGTGACTCACCGCAGCTTTCATTTGTTATAGACACAAACTACTTTCTACATGGCCTTCACTCATTTTCTATCACAGGTTCTATGAGTGTACTATTACACATGCAAATCTGGAAAATTCTGAAACTAATGAAAAAAAAATGCTCAAAATGCACCCACATCTTTAATTCCATGCCAACCACTCACGTCTACTTTCACACAGGATAAACCTCTGCAGCTCCCTTTAGACTGACTCCTACGCTGTGTTTGGCTAGCTCCAGTTTCCTCCCTCTCAGTCTTGCTCTCAGCCCCAGAACAATCCACTACACTTATAAATATAGGTTCTAAGTAGTTATTAGCTTGGACGTCCAATTCTAGAAACATCCTCGGTGGAGAGCATTTGAACAGAGCCTCTACAACATCTGGTGGTTCTTTGAACTTCTGCCTTTGGGTGGCCTAGTCGTTAGGGTGTTGCAATCAGAAGGTTGTGGGTTCAAATCCCAACTGCTAGGGTCATCAAGGTAGGGGCAGACTGGCAATCTGTGCATCCTGTGTGTTCTGTTTGTAAGCACTGGGCACTGCCTGTCACTCTTTTTAATAAATGCATTTCCTGTCGTCATCTCAGGCACCTAACACACACTCACACTCCTCAGTAACAAATATTTTTTCCCCCTGCACAACATGCTGGAACCCTTGGGTCTGGTTGGGTTCTTGTTTTAGAAATAATGCATGGAAATGTTTGTTTACAGTACCATCCACCCAAAGGTCCTTTAGTGACCCAAAAGTGTCCCTTGGTTGGCGTGTCAGACTGAATTATTTTGAGCTCACAGTCATGCAGAGATTAGCGTTTTCCCTCTTTTAAGACTCACTTCAGTTCATGCAGGTTGTGAGATGTATTTAAAGAGGCAGAGTGCTAAGGTCTGCAGAGCTGTGGCCTACCAGGACCACAGTCTGACACATGTTCTGTAGCATCGCTCCAAACCCTTTTTTAGCATCTTTATTTTTAAGATACGCCCCCAGGGCCAAATCCATCTGTATCTCACTCACTCTGCTGAGCTGCTCCAGCAGACGCTGGTTCTGTTCCGACAGCTCCGTGATGGCGCGGGTCTTGTCCCGGTCGGCCTCGCGCAGCTGTATCTGGTGCCTCTCCAGCTCGCCCTGCAGCTGCTGCACATCTGTCTCCAGCTCCGCCACACGGCCCTCCCACTCGCCCTCGCGGCTCTCCAAGCGCCGCCGCAGCTCGTGCTTCTCCTGCTCCAGGTGCTGAGGGAAAGACAGACAGGGGCACTGAAGTCATCCTTCAGCCAAAAATCAATCTGACACATTTTCCTCAATGAAGTTTGTCAGCCACCTCAAGGTTTGATGTCTGAGCTTTTGCACTGTAGCAAATGTGGCTAACAAGTGATGTACTAATACATCACACCAATTAATAAACACAGACAGAATTCAGGCCTCAGGGCAGCACGACTGCTGTTTATAGCTGTGCGACATACATTTGTCCATTCTTATTGATGACAGTGTCAGAAACCACATAAACAAGAATATTAGAGATTACTGACACAGCTCTAGTACAGGAAGACACAAATGAGTTTTTACTCACTTTAAGATATATATATATATATAATCTGTTGCAGTTGGTTCCATTACAACTAAAAATGGTTCTGTCATTGTCACCGAACCTTATTCATGGTTCCTTATAGAATCATTTTTGCTGAGAGTGTACTATTTATGCAAATAATTCAGCTCACCCCCCTGGAGAACCAATCAGGGTTACTACAAAGTCAACTGCATGTTGCGGTGCCTTCTTGTTTAATGAAAAGGGCTGAAGGCACTAATGGGAATTTGCATGCTTGCAGTGGCATCAAGCTGTGCAGGCCGAGGCTTATGCCAATGAAATGAGCAGGGCATGCAGGAACATGGAGCCCAACCAGGACAACTGCACTCTTAAAATAAAGTTGCTAAAAAGGGTTCTCCGACCTTTGGCTGCCTAAAGAACCTCTCAGTTAGGTTTTGCAAATAAGTCTGGATTGAAGAACTTCCATATAATATAATGGCTACATGGCAGAACTACACAGCCAAGTGCACCTGGCCTTCAGAATGACAGTTGGGCCCAAAACACACTGGCTTTGCTCGCGAGCAACAGAGAGTTTAGATTCCCTCAGAAGCTCCACAGTTAATGTTCTGAGTCCATCTATAATGCTGACCCCCAGCCTGAGGGCAGAGCTGTGGAGGGAGCAGATGTGGAGGAGAGAGGAGAGGGTGTGAGGCCGTGGAGCAGACTGGCAGCAGATGTGGGCACAGTTTCCTCAGGAACAGAGCTGCGGATTAGGCTTTGTTCTGCTGTGCACCACGTGCTGAGAGAAGAGGGTTTTGGTGACCAGATCACTGCCAAAATAACTGCCATGCTTACTGTATTGTGGATAATTTGCCTTTGTTTGGCCGGCTGCTCGGTTGGTCTGTAGAGGCTACACTCTTAAAAATAAGGTTGCCAGAATGTATTATTTGCGTGATGCCATAGAAGAACAGTATTTGGTTTCCTAGTGTACTTTTCAATAGAGCGTTCTTAAAAGAGTCATTATTGTAAAGGTTCTCGGAAACCCCTTAGATCCCAAAGAACATTTATATTATACTCCTACCAAAATAGGCTCCATATAGTACCGAAAATGGTTCCTTCATTTATAACAATAAAAGAACCCTTCCTTTTTAGTGCTATACAGAGCCACTTTTAAAAAGTGTTCTTTAAAGAACCATTTAGAAGTTTTTCATCATAGAGAAGAACCATTTAACCCAGCAAGTGCTAAACAATTGTCTTTGCTTAAAGTCTAAAGAATCATTTTAATGCATATGAAAAAGCGTTGTTATTCTTGTAGAAAGGTTTATAGGGAACTAAAAGTGGTTCTTCTATGGTATTCTTTAAAAATGCTTGTAGGACCTTGATTAAGAGAGTAGGTTGAGCTTGAAGTAAACAGGCCTGGTTCTCTTTCATCATTGCAGAGGCTGAACATTTTGTATGAGTCATTATTTATGGGAAGACCTACTTAAATTACATTGTACATTTACGAGCTCCATAATTGAAGCACAGAAATATGAAAGCGAATGTCTTGCATTGAACCGCCAGGCTACGTCAGGTCAGGGCAGCCGGCAGGGCCAGCACTTCTGCACTCTCAGAACAAACAGATCTTAACTGTCCCTGGGCTGGTGCCCTCGGTTCACTGAGGTTTCACAAACAAGACAAGAACTCTGATTTTTAAGAGTTTATGAAGGCCATGATTGAAGGCCATGCATTTCCACTGTATGAAAAAACAGGCTTCACTTTTTATGTAACTTTATTGAATAAGTGAACAGCATATATGATTCTGTTCTGCTTATTTATTACAAGAACTTCAATTAACCCAGTCATTTTAAGGCAAGGTTACTAACTTTTGTTAAATGTTTTCTTTCTTTTCCCTTCAGTATGAAAGAGAATTCCATTCCCTGGTCCACTCAGTGGGGTCAGCGTAGGCGGGGGCACTCTCGTAGTTAAAATGCATCATTTTTTGCTCACTAATGGAGATGTGTTGAATGTAATCAGTGAGTGCTTTCTTCTTAATACCAGAAATCACTAATCTACATCAGTGTTGTGTAGCCCATTGTACAGGGGCCAACATGACAACTGGACCTTCTGAAGTCTTAAAAAAGCTTTTCTGACACAATTGTACACCCATGAACAACTCATCTGAAACATAGTGTCAAGTAAATTGCCATTTTTGAATTTTTCAGTGGCAGTTAGTTTTGTATGGGATTGAGGGGTTGGGATCAATTCAGTTAGACATATACAATCCAACATTTTTGTATGAGATTAGAGTGTGGGATCACTTCAGTTAGGCCCATAAAATCCAACATGTTTTGTATGTGGGTGTGGAATCATTTTTTTGCCCATAAAATGATTATACACCTCTAATCCACAGGCAGAAGGCACTGGTGAACATCCAGTGCAGGGTGGCCTCATTAGAGACGTGATGCCACCATAAATTGGGCCCGGTGTTACATGACAACACCCCCAAATACAAGCACGCCACACACCACACACACTCCACACGCACGCGGATGCCCCTCACCTCGAGCTTCTCGTTCAGGTCCTTGTTCATCTGCTCGTATTGCTTGGTGAGGTCTTGGTTGCGTTCAAGTAGTGCTTTTCCTAGTTTAGCAGCGAGAACCAAGTCCCTCTCTTTTTGTCTGAAGAGCGCGAGAAGGTCCACGTCGCGCTCCAGCGGCTCCTGCTGGTCCTCCTGGTCCTCTTCGCGCGTGAGCATGGCCAGCTCCTCCTCGAGCGCCGTGCCCAGGCCTCCCGCGAGCGGGGACACCTCGAGCCCCGCGCCGTGAGGATGAGGATGAGGAGGAGGGAGAGAAGGAGGAGCGCGCGGGAGGCCTGGGTCGAGCGCGTGCTCCATGCGGTCGCTGTCCAGCTGGCGTGGTGCTGAACGTGGGTCGAGGCAGAAGGTGGACATGGAGGACGGGGAGGAAAGGATGGAGGGAGGGATGAAGGAGCTTCACAGCCGCGGGCCTCGCTTTCCGAGCGGCCCGGAGCGGCCTGGCGTGCTGCGGGACGAGTAGGGCGCCATGGAGAGCGTGCCGGGGGTGGGGGGCTAAAAATCCTGAAACGGGCCCTGGTTTACATCCCCACAGCTTCCCATCCAAACGCACGGGCTGTTAATCTGCTCAGTAAATCCTGGCGTGCTCTGAAGACGAAGATAAAACACCTTTTAGCGAGGCTCCATGCGACCCCCACCCATACGGACCCTCTCCAGCAGGCGTTTCCACTCCACCGGCTCGCGCGCCGTCCTCCCCATAGTGGTCCTCCCTCTCACCCGGGGCTATTCTGCGGATCCTCAGCCTCTCTGTCTCTTCCCTCTATCTCTTACACACACACACACACACATGCAGCAGATACGGATACAGGCGCGAGCCTCCGATTGCCCCCCCTCCGCACGTGACGTCAGTCCAACAACCTGTTAGGCGCAGCCGCTTATTGGTCCAGCGTGGTAACGCCATATGTTAGTGCAGCACCACGTCTCTGACACAGATCTGCTCTCACTATGGGCTGTGTATAAGAAGCCCCCAGCATCCACAGCAGCAGCTAATTCAGCACGTTAACATGGACTAAATTAACATGGACTAAACCTGCTGGTGCTGAGCAGGTACAGAAGCATCCAGGCCAGCACCAACAGGTCACAGTCACACTCTCATTTACACACAATCTGACCCAGAGCCACATGCATCTGTGTTTTGTAGTCCACAAGAAGTCCACACTAGTAAGCCTGGCTGGTAGAAGACTAAGATTCTACCAAAGAAGAAGTTCGTCAACCACCAGGGACACATCAGATCACACACAAAGAAGATTGTTATGTTAGTTTATGACATGAACATGAACATATCATAAACTTATATTTGATAACAGCAAAGGTTCAGCAGTTCTGATGGTCAGGGAAAGTTTCTCATGTTAAAACTATACTCACTTTTAGCTTCCCTTCTGTACATCCAGTCAAGTAGATGTTCACTGTCATTTCAACCATATACACACTACACAGTGGTGCATGGGGCAACACATGGTGCATCCAAAAGAACAACTCAAGACTACATAAACGCAGGAAGTACAGGATTAAAGAGAGAGTCCAAAAAAACAACAGTACAATGATGTTCAATACAAGACAAACATACAATGCAGTCGAAAGGAACAGTAACAGCACTAGTGAGACTGAATACAATATTATGACATACTATATTTTGTCATTAAGTCAATAAGTGTGCAAAAATGCAGAAGAATACAAATATTGAAATAGACAACAATAAGTCATTGTGCAAAAATAGCAAGTAGCATATGCAGGAATGAATATATACATGTACACACCACACTCTCTTTCACTACAGACAATTTAAAAATACGAGCAAATGTTAAACTCTGTCTACTAAGCACCCTGGTATTTTTTAATTTATTTTACTAAAATAATTCTACTGTAAGAATTTTATTATTGATAATGATGTTCCAGTGTTATCTGTTTATGACAATAAACCTGAAACTAAACGGACAAAAACTAAATATCCAAAAACTAAATAACAGTCCCATACATACACTACAACCCCCGCGAGGTCTTGTCAGAACTTAGCGCACATATGAGAGTTTTCTTCACTTTTACTCTTTTACACATTTCAAAATAATGAAATGATAAAATAACATGTGGAATAACACAGTGACTAAAAAAGTGCCTTACAAATCCCTTAAGTGGATTTGCCTTAAAGGAGAATAATTAACTGGTCAAGATATAGGCACTCATTCAGTGTTCACAGTGGTGGCAAATGGAACCAGACATCTGAAGAGTTTAAAGCTCCTAAAAGCTCAGTCACATGAACTTATTACATGAAATGGTTATGAATGCATTGGCGTCCATGCCGAAAATTTGGAAAGCCAGCAAGAACATTATACAAGTATCTAAATGTGCATTGTGTATTTGCTTTGGGTTTTTTTTAAAGTGAATTTGTGAATTTCTTGTGGACAAAACAGCACAGTAATATTGAACATGTACAAACACATATACTGAGGAACCTGCAGCGTCTACATGTACCGAATAGGGGGTTGTGTTGGTTGTAAAAATTGTGACCCTTTAGTACTGCTGTAAAGAGTCAGTGAGTTTCTCTCACATCTCACATCAATCCACTCTGAAAGACTTTTTTACATCTCAACCACTGAATTATGCAGAATTGGAAAAAAAATCCTTTTAATGCAGGACTTTTCCTTTTAAAGTGGCACACACACTGAACATAGGCTAACTGGGGAAAATATAAATTACATTTTAATATAAAAAAAAAATCACAGTATCATAATAATAAAAAAAACGCAATATTAAATCCACTGACAGGTGAAGTGAAGACAATTGATGATCTTGTTACAGGGGCACCTGTCAAGGGGTGGGATTTATCTGAGAGCCAGTGATCAGGCAGTTCTTGAAGCAGAAGTGTTGGAAGCAGTAAAAAGGATAAGTGTGACTTTGACAAGGGCCAAATTGTGATGGCTGAAAGACGGGGTCAGAGCCTCTCTAAAATGGCAGGATTTGGAAAGAGTTTTTATAAAATAGGATGTGATAAAAGATGTCAGAACACAGTGCAGCTGTATTCCTAATGGCAGTGGCCTCTTTCAGCAGGATAATGCACCCTGTCACTCAGTAAAGACGGTTCAGTAAAAACTGTCCACCTCACAACTTTCAGGACTTAAAGGATCTGCTGTGGATCTGCATATATGTTTATATGTGTGTGAGTGTGTGTGTGTGTGTGTGTGTGTGTAGATATGCAGCTCTGGGAAAAAAATAAGACACCACTGCAATTTATTTTTAAATCAGCGTCTCTATGAGCATGACAACCATTCCACACCAGTGTTATTGATGCCATTTATTTGCGTGAGGAAAAGATTTTTATTCTGTATTATTAAAGATTATTATTCTGTAAACACTGAATCATTTCTCATATTTGGATATTTTGTCATTTCCTTTAAATGCTTTAAATTGCTTTAAATTACCAAACTAAGGCAAAGCTGTTCAGCTCAATACTTGCATCTATAAAAGATAAAACCTAAGAAGCTAAGCTGGATTTCTTTGTCATCAATTACTGTAAACTGCAGAATTACTATAACCTAGAGAAGAGAAGACATTATTTATGGGGGCTAGTCACAGTAGTCATGCTGGCTGGTGTATGAGTGAGGGAGGTGGTGTCCCCCAGTATGCCTACCTCTGCCATTTTGGACTGTTAAAAGTATTTTTACTCTTATTTTTTTGTCATTTTACTACAGTACAGTGAACAAGTACAGTATCTTTATGTCCTTTTCCTTTTTCTGTGGCTTAGTTGTGTTTTTATGTTTATGATTTTACAACTGTGTTAGGATTGGTAACATCACTGTCGTAGGAACGGATCTGTGTTGTAACTCGAGGACTCCCTGTACATGTATTGCCATGACATGGACGCTGGCAACACATCCTGTCGTGTTTATAGCCCCACAGCCCCACCCCCTACCCCCACTGTGATTCAGGGGCTTGACCTGACCCTGTTATTGCACAGTGGGCTTTTTTCTCCCCTCAAACCCTTTTGAGATTACAAACACTGCATAATCTGTCTATAAATCCATTTCCACGATTTATCACACTAGACCAGAGGACATATATCTGCTTTTATCTCCCTTTCCCCCTTCACCACCTGCTTTGTATGTTTTATGTTTTTCCATCTGATGTGCTGATTTTTCAATTTCACTTCAGCTTTTTTCCCCCAGTTCAATCCCTACGGTCATTAAATGCCATCAGTGGTCGTAAGGATCGGATTTGTGAGCCGAGGTAAGCCAAAGTACCATCTGTTTACTCCAGTTAACCCTGTTTTGGTGTTTTGTGTCCATGCTGTGGCATGCAGGAGATCTCATGCCATTATGGTTCAATCAGAGTCTGAATGCAGTGGAATGAAGGACTGATGTGAAACAAAAGCTTTTTTCATGGGGAACATAAAGTAAGAACACAAAAGAAGTAGGTCACTACCTCTCCGCCTCTTACAGCATGAGTTCTCTGCCCATACAGTCACTGATGGATCCATTCAGCCAGAGGCTTGTTCAAAATATGACTGTCTTCAGTGGGTTCAGCTCATATTAGTCCTCATTATTTAAGTTTGAATACAAAGGAAGTTAAAAAGAAATTTGACACAGTGCAGGTCATTTTAAAGGGCATTTGTTCATAATTGAAAGGTTAAGATCTAAACAAAGCCATCCAGAGTGGTTTGATCTGAAATGCTCTGTTCTAGAGAAGCTTACTGAGTCAGAGTTGTTGAATAGAACCAGATGTCTGATGACATGGAGAGGGACATGCATCCTATCTTACAACTTTACCACAATCGTTCTATCCCCAACATTACATTTAAAAACAAAAAGACATGTGTAGGTTTGTCCTGGGTTGTAGACAGTAAATAACATGTATATATGGTCCTTATATATACAGCTCTGGAAAAAATAGGAGACTACTGCAATTTGTTTTAAAATCAGCATCTCTATGAGTATGACAATCATTCCATGCCAGTGTCTGTTAAATTCCTACACAAGCACCTCATTCTGC